>CAMRHE010000236.1:3000000-3256025 GCA_947044405.1 Leptodactylus fallax | reverse complement strand
GTTGACTTTTGATAATGGGACCATTGTCTATTTTTGAATATCAAACAATGGACCTTTGTTGATTTTTTGAATAATGACCATTGTTGATTTTGTATATTTAACAATGGACTATTATTAATTTTTGACAATCAAACAATGGACCATTGTTGATATTTAACAATGGGACCATTGTTGATTTTTGAAAATCAAGCAATGAAGCATTGTTGATTTTTAACAATGGAGAATTGTTGATTTTTGAACACGAATAATGGACCATTGTTGATTTTTGATTTTATTTTAACAAATGGACCAATAAGTTGATTTTTGACTATTTAACAATGGACCATTGTTGATTTTTGACTATTTAACAATGGACCATTGTTGATTTTTGTGTATTTAACAATGGACTATTGTTGATTTATGAAAATCCAGCAATGAAGCATTGTTGATTTTTAATAATGGACCATTGTTGATTTTTTACTTTTTAATAATGGACTAATATTGTTGATTTTTGAATATTTAACAACGGATCATTGTTGATTTTTCTACAATGACCATTGTTTATTTTTTACTATTTAATACTGGACCATTGTTGATTTTTGACAATGAACCAATGGACCATTGATTGAAGGGGGGGCAATTTTAAACAATGGACCATTGTTGATTTTTGAATATTTAACAATGGATCATTGTTGATTTTTGACATAATCAGTCATTTGAATGCACCATTGGGGTTTGATATTTAACAATAGACCATTGTTGATTTTTGAAAATCAAGCAACAAGCATTGTTGATTTTTAACAATGGACCATTGTTGATTTTTGACTATTTAAAAAATGGACCATTGTTGATGTTTGACTATTTAACAAATGGACTCGTTGGGTTGATTTTTGACAGTTGGGCCATTGTTGATTTTTTTTACAATGCGCTATTGTTGGATTTTTGACTCTTTAACAATGGAACATTGTTGACTTTTGATAATTGACCATTGTTGATTTTTGACCATTTAACAATGGACCATTGTTGACTTTTGACAATAAAAAAGGACCATTGTTGATTTTTGACAATGGGCCATTGTTGATTTTTGACAATGGGCCATTGTTGATTTTTGACAATGGGCCATTGTTGATTTTTAAATATTAACCTACAATGGACCATTGTTGATTTTTAGCAATGGACCATTGTTGATTTTTGAATATTTAACAACGGACTATTGTTGATTTTTCAGAATGGGATCACTGTTTATTTTTTACTATTGAATAATGGATCATTGTTGACTTTTAGACAATCGATCATTGTTGATTTCTTGATAATGTGAAACCAAGAGACCATTGTTGATTTTAAAAATAAATAATGACCATTGTTGATTTTTAAATATTTAACAATGGACCATTGTTGATTTTTGATAACCGGAACAATGGACCATTGTTGATTTTTGACAATTTAACAATGGACTATTGTTGATTTTTGACAATGGAACGAATGTGACCATTGTTGATTTTTGACTATTTAACAATGTACTATTGTTGATTTTTTTAAATGGAACCATTGTAGATTTTTTAATTTTTAATAATGGACTATTGTTGATTTTTGACTATTTATCAATGGACCATTGTTGATTTTTGTATATTTAACAATGGATTAATATTAATTTTTAACAAAGGAACACCGGGATGGACCATTTTTGATAATTTAACAAGGAATGGACAATTGTTGATTTTTAAAAATGGTACCATTGAAGCATTGTTGATTTTTTAGCAATTGATCATGGTTAATTTTTGATTATTTAACAATGGACCATTGTTGATTTTAGGACAATTTAACAATGGGACATTGTTGATTTTTAATAATGGAACAATGAGCGATTTTATTGAGTATTTGACAATGGGTTATTGTTGACTTTTAGACAATGGGCTAGTGTTGATTTTTGACAATTAAACAATGGACTATTGTTGATTTTTAACAATGGGACCATTGTATGATTTTTGTCTATTTAAAATGGACTATTGTTGATTTTTGATAGGGCCTTGTTGATTTTTGACCATTTATAAATTTACTTACATTTGATAATGGATTATTGTTGATTTTTGAACTTTAATAGACCATTGTTGATTTTTAACAATGGACCATTGTTGATTTTTGTTTATATTTAACAAGACTAGTTAATTTTTGAAATATTTAATAATGTACCATTGTTGATTTTTGATACAATAATGGACCATTGTTGATTTTTAAAACTGGGTTCATTTTTAACAATGGATTATTGTTGGGATTTTCTTTAACAATGAACCATTATTACTAATTTTTTTAATAATGGACCATTGTTGATTTTTGATATTTAACAATTGGACCATTGTTGATTTTTGACACGGGCCATTGTTGATTTTGACAAGGACCATTGTTGATTTTTGACAATTAAGCAATGGACCATTGTTGATTTTTAACAATAGACCATTGTTGATTTTTAGGGACAATTGTAGATTTTTATTTTTAACAACGGACCATTGTTGATTTTTGACTATTTAAAATGGACCATTGTTTATTTTTTACTTTTAATGGGACCATTGTTGATTTTTGACAATTTAACAATGGATCATTGTTGATTTCTTTAACAATGAACCATTGTTGATTTTTGACAATTTAACAATGGGCCATTGATGATTTTTGAAAAAATATTTAACAATGGACCATTGTTGATATTTGTAATAATTGATCATTGTTGATTTTTCACAATTTTAAGCAATGGACCATTGTTGATTTTTAACAATGGGCCATTGTTGATTTTTGACATTCAAGAATGGACCATTGATTTTTGATTATTTAACAATGGACCATTGTTGGATTTTTGACAATCAAGCAATGGACTACTTGTTGATTTTTAAAGCAATGGACCATTGTTGATTTTTGAACAATGGGCCATTGATTTTTAAAAATGGGCCATTGTTGATTTTTGACTATTTAAAAATGTTGAATTTTTGACTATTTAATAATGGACCGTTTTATTTTTGGACTATTTGCCATTGTTTGATTATTTAACAATGGACCATTGTTGATTTTTGACTCTTTAACAATGGGCCATTGTTGATTTTGATAATGGGCCATTGTTGATTTTTGATATTTAAAAGGGACCATTGTTGATTTTTGTTTTAAAATGGGCCATTGTTGATTTTTGACGTTTTGATTTTTGACAATGGGCCATTGTTGATTTTAAACAATCTGAAGCAATGGACCATTGTTGATTTTTAGCAATGGACCATTGTTGATTTTTGACAATTTGACAATGGGCCATAGTTGATTTTTAAAAATGGGCCATTGTTGATTTTTGACAATTTAACAATGGAGCATTGTTGATTTTGATAGGGATTGAACATGGACCATTGTTGATTTTTGACCATTAACAATGGACCATTGTTGATTTTTAACAATGGACCATTGTTCATTTTTGATTTTTGGGATTTGACAATGGGCTATTGTTGATTTTTGACAATGGGCCATTGTTGATTTTTGTCTATTTAGCAATGTACCAGTTGTTGATTTTTGATTTAACAATGGACCAGTGTTGATTTTAAATCAATGGACCCTCGTTAATATTTAACAATGGACCATTGTTGATTTTTGAAAATTTAACAATGGACTTATTAAAATACCATTATTAATTTTTGACAATCGACAATGAAATTGTTGATTTTTAACAATGGACCATTGTTGATTTTTAAAAAACCAAGCAATGGACCATTGTTGATTTTTAAACATTGGACCCTTGTTGATTGTGAATTATTTGTTATAATATTCATTGTTGATTTTTAGCAATGGGACATTGTTGATTTCTTGGATCATTTAGCAATGTACCATTGTTGATTTTGAATGGACCATTGTTCATTTTGATTGGACCATTGGGGACCTGTTTTTTGATTATTTAACAATGGACCATTGTTGATTTTTGAATATTTAACTGGTACTATTATTAATTTTTGACTATAGGACCATTGTTGATATTTAACAATGGGCCCATTATTATTTTGAAAATTTTTATATAGATTGTTGATTTTTAATAATGGACTATTGCGGATTTTTAACTTAATGAACCATTGTTGATTTTTGACTATTTAACAATGGACCATTGTTGATTTTTGACTTTTAACAATGGACCATTGTTGATTTTTGACTATTTAACAACGGACCATTTTTTTTTTAATTTTTTATTTATAAAGTTGATTTTTAACAATGGACCATTGTTGATTTTTTATTATTTATAATGGACCATTGTTGATTTTTGACAATAAAGAACTTTTTACAATGGAAATCTTGATTTTTGAATATTTATTTTATGGACCATTATTGATTTTTATAATTTAACAATGGACCATTGTTGATATTTAACAATAAACCAATGTTGATTTTTGAAATCAAGCAATGGAGCATTGTTAATTTTTAAACAATGGAGCCATTGTTGATTTTTAAATTTTTAACAATGGACCATTGTTGATTTTTGACTATTTAATAATGGACTATTATTGATATTTGTTTAATGGACCATTACTATTTTTGATTTTTAACAATGGGCCATTGTTGATTTTTGACTTTTTAACAATGGACCATTGTTGATTTTTTTTGACCATTTTGTTTTTAAATAATGGACCATTGTTGATTTTTTTGATTATTTGACAACATGGGCCATTGTTGATTTTTGACAATGGGCGCGAACCATTGTTGATTTTTGACAATGGGCCATTGTTGATTTTTGACTTTTTAGCAATGGAACATTGTTGATTTTTATTAATGGACCATTAAACATTTTTGATTATTTAACAACGACCATTGTTGATTTTTCACAATGGACATTGTTTATTTTTTACTATTGTATGGGCCATTGTTGATTTTTGACCCATCATTGTTGATTTTTGGCAGAACCGGACCATTGTTGATTTTAAATAATGGGCCATTGTTGATTTTTGGGACTATTTAGCAATGGACCATTGTTGATTTAAATTAACAATGGACCATTGTTGATTTTTGGCATTATCAATGGACCATTGTTGATTTTTACAATCAACAATGGACCAGTTTATTTTTTATCATTGATATGGACCATTGTTGACTTTTGAGGGGACAATGGACCATTGTTGATTGTTGATTTTTTAGCACCAAGCCAGGACCATTGTTGATTTTTAATAATGGACCATTGTTGATTTTTGAATATTTAACAATGACCATTAATTTTTAACAATGGACAATTGTTGAATACTATTGTTGATTTACTAATCAAACAATGGACCATTGTTGATTTTTGATAATTTGACAATGGACCATTGTTAATATTTATCAATAATTGTTGACCATTTTTGATTTATTTAACAATGAAGCATTGTTGATTTTTAATAATGGACCATTGTTGATTTTTGACTATTTGTATTTAACATGGATTATTGTTAACTTTTAAATGGACCAATGTTGATTTTTAAATTTTACAATGGGCTATTGTTGATTTTTTACAATTGACAATGGACCATTGTATTTTATTATTTTACCATTGTTGATTTGTGACAATTTGACCTATTGTTGATTTTTGTCAATGGACCATTGTTGATTTTTGACAATTTACCAAACGACTATTGTTGATTTTTACAATCCCAATGGACCATTGTTGATTTTTGAAAATTTAACAATGGACCATTGTTGATTTTTAACAATGAATCATTGTTGATTTTTGGACCATTATTGATTTTTCACAATCCAGCAATGGACCATTGTTGATTTTTACAATGGACCATTGTTGATATTTTTGGATTTTTAAAACCAAGGGACCATTGTTGATTTTTAATAATGGACCATTGTTGATTTTTTACTATTTAACAATGGACCATTGTTGATTTTTGACAATCTGAAATGGACCATTGTTGATTTTTAACAATGGACCATTGTTGATTTTTGACAATCTGACAATGGACCATTGATGATTTTTGACAATGGTACCAATGGACTATTGTTGGATTATTTTGATCTACAATGGACTATTGTTGATTTTTGGGACATTGTTGATTTTTAACAATGGACCATTGTTGATTTTTGACTATTTTACAATGGACTATTGTTGATTTTTGACATTTTACAATGGGCCATTGTTGATTTTGGTCCTTGTTGATTTAACAATGGACCATTGTTGATTTTTAACAATTTAACCAATGGACCATTGTTGATTTTTAACTAATGGACCATTGTTGATTTTTGAATATTTAGCAATGAATATTGTTGATTTTTGGACAATGGACCATTGTTGATTTTTGACTATTTAAACATGCACCATTGTTGATTTTTAACAATGGACTATTGTTGATTTTTGACATTTAACAATGGACTATTGTTGATTTTTGACATGTTGATTTTTGGACCATTGTTGTTGATTTTTTTAACAATGGACCATTGTTGATATTTTGACCATGGCCATTAACAATGGACCTTGTTGATTTTTGATAATTGACCATTGTTGATTTTTGACTATTTAACAATGGACCATTATTGATTTTTGACAATGGGCCATGTCGATTTTGGACCATTGTTGATTTTTGACTTCAATAATGGACCATTGTTGATTTTTTATCAATGGACTATTGTTGATTTTTAACAATGGGTCATTGCTGATTTTTAACAATTTAACAATGGACCATTGTTGACTTTTTTAACAATGGATCATTGTTGATTTTTGACAATGGACCATTGTTGATTTTTGACGATTTAACAATGGACCATTGTTAATTTTGACAATGAACCATTCCGATTTTTGACTATTTAACAATGGACCATTCGATTTTTTCAACTGCGAAATGGGCCATTGTTGATTTTTAACAATGGGCCATTGTTGATTTTTGAACATTTAACAATGGACCATTGTTGATTTTTTTTAACAATGGACCATTGTTGATTTTTGACTATTTTAAAATGGACCATTGTTGATTTTTGACAATTACAATGAGCCATTGTTGATTTTTGAATATTTAACAATGGACCATTGTGGATTTTTAACAATCGGACAATGCGGAATGGACCATTGTTGATATTTAACAATGGGCCATTGTTGATTTTTGAAAATGGATCCAACAATGAAGCATTGTTGATTTTTAACAATGGACCATTGTTGATTTTTGACTATTTAACAATGGACCATTGTTGATTTTTGACAATTTGCCAATGGACCATTGATTTTTGAACTGTTCGCCATTGTTGATTTTTCACAATGGGCCATTGTTGATTTTTAACAATGTAACATTGTTGATTTTGGGATAATGGACCATTGTTGATTTTTTACATTAATGGACCAGTGTTGATTTTTATAATGGGCCATTGTTGATTTTTGATATTTAACAGGACCATTGTTGATTTTTCAACAATGGACCATTGTTGATTTTTGCAACAATGACCATTGTTGATTTTTGACTATTTAATAATGGACCATTGTTGAATTTTAAACAATGGACCATTGTTGATTTTTGACAATTGTTGATTTTTAACAATGGACCATTGTTGATTTTTAACAATTAACTAATGAACCATTGTTGATTTTTACAATCTAACAATGGACCATTGTTGATTTTTGACAACAATGGACCATTGTTGATTTTTAACAATGGACCATTGTTGATTTTTAACAATGACCATTGTTTTGACTTTTAACAATGGACCATTGTTGATTTTTGACAATTGCTATTGTTGATTTATTTGACACATTTTGATTTTGGTTTTTTAACAGCGGTCCATTGTTGATTTTTCATTTCTTTGACATTGTTTCTTTAACAATGAGCATTGTTGAATTTTAACAATGGACCATTGTTGATTTTTGACATCTTTAACAATGGACCATTGTTGATTTTTGACAATGTTGATTTTTGATTTTAACAATGGACCATTGTTGACTTTTACATTGACAATGGACCATTGTTGATTTTTAACAATCAACTGGACCATTGTTGATTTTTAACAATTTACAATGCTCATGGACCATTGTTGATTTTTCAACAATGGGCCATTGTTGATTTTTTAATAATGGACTATTGTTGATTTTTTACTATTTAACAATGGAACATTGTTGATTTTTGGGACCATTGTTGATTTTTTTTGGGCTATTTTACAATGATTTTTGTTGATTTTTGAACAATGGGCCATTGTTGATTTTTGATAATTGACCATTGTTGATTTTTACAATTTAATGAATCATTGTAGATTTTTGACTATTTTTTATTTAACAATGGACCATTGTTGATTTTTGAGACATTTTGTTTGTTGACATTTCTAACAATGGACCATTGTTTTTAATATTTACAATGGACCATTGTTGATTTTTAACAATGGGACCATGACAATTTTTGTTTTTGGACCATTGTTGATTTTTGACTATTTAACAATGGACCATTGTTGACTTTTGATTTTTCACAATGGAACATTGTTGATTTGATATTTGTAACAATGGACCATTGTTGATTTTGATTATTTAACAATGGACATTGACATTGTTGATTTTTAACAATGGACTATTGTGTTTTGACATTTTTTTTGATTATTTAACAATGGACCATTGTTGATTTTTCAATGGACCATTGTTGATTTTTAACAATGGACCATTGCTGATTTTTGACAATGTAACATTGGACTTTTTGACTTTGACAATGGACCATTGGGGATTTTTCACCATTTGTCATTGAACATTTTGACTTTTTCACAATGGGCCATTGTTATTTTTGACTATTTAACAATGGACATTGTTGATTTTTAACAATGGACCATTGTTGATTTTTGATTATTTAACAATGGACCATTCGTTTGATTTTTCACAATGGGCCATTGTTGATTTTTTACAATGGACTATTGATTTTTGATATTTAACAATGGACCATTGTTGATTTTTGACAATGGACCATTGTTGAATTTTTATTATTGGACCATTGTTGATTTTTGAATATTTAACAATGGACCATTGTTGATTTTTCATAATGGACCATTGTTGATTTTTGACAATGGCCTTTGATTCTTGACATTTGTTGACCATTGTTGATTTTTGACAATAACAATGGACCATTGTTGATTTTTTTTAACAATGGACCATTGTTGATTTTTAAAATTTAACAATGGGCCATTGTTGATTTTTGATGAATATAATGGACCATTGTTGATTTTTGACTATTGTTGACCATTGTTGATCTTATTTTAACAATGGACCACTGTTGATTTTTACTATTTAACAATGGACCATTGTTGATTTTTGCACAATTTACCATGGACTATTATTGATTTTTAAAAATGGACCATTGTTGATTTTTGACAATTTATAATGGAGCATTGTTGATTTTTGACAATGGACCATTGTTGATTTTTGCCTATTTAACAATGGACCAATTGTTGATTTTTTAATAATGGACCATTGTTGATTTTTGACAACCGGCCATTATTGATTTTTGACAATGGGCCATTGTTGATTTTTTTAATATCAGCTGGACCATTGTTGATTTTTAACAATGGACCATTGTTGATTTTTTGTAACAATGGGCCATTGTTGACATTTTTGACTATCATTTACAATTGACCATTGTTGATGTTTGACTATTTTTTGTTGATTTTTGACAATGGACCATTGTTGATTTTTGATATTTAACAATGGACCATTTTTTTCTTGTTGATTTTTCAATTGACCATTGTTGATTTTTGACTATTTAACAATGGACCATTGTTGACTTTTGACAATCATTCTTGATTTTAACCTTTGTTCATTGTTGATTTTTGATAATGGGCCATTGTTGATTTTTGACTATTTAACAATGGACCATTGTTGATTTTTGACCATTTGATGATTGTTAATTTTGTTACAATGGATTTTTAATTGTTGATTGTTGATTTTGATTTTTGACAATGGATCATTGTTGATTTTTGACAATGAACCATTGGACCATTTGATTTTTGACTATTTAATGACCATTGTTGATTTTTGACAATTTTTGATTTTTTACAATGGACCATTGTTGATTTTTGATTTTCAACAAGGACCATTGTTGATTTTTGACAATGGACCATTGTTGATTTTTGACAACAATGGACCATTGTTGATTTTTAACAATGGCCATTGTTGAGTTTTTTGAATCCATTGTTAATTTTTACAATGTGACCATTGTTGATTTTTGGCTATTTAACAATGGACCATTATTGACGATTTTTTCAACAATGGACCATTGTTGATTTTTAATATGGAATAATGTGACCTTGTTGATTTTTGAATTTTGACAATGGTCATTGTTGATTTTTTACAATGGGCCATTGTTGATTTTGATTATTTAATGGACCATTGTTGATTTTTTACAATTACCGGACCATTGTTGATTTTTGACAATGAAACAATGGACCATTGTTGATTTTAAAAATGGACCATTGTTGATTTTTGACATTGCTTTTGTTGATTTTTTACATATTAACAATGGACCATTGTTGATTTTTGATAATTCAACAATGTACCATTGTTGATTTTTAACAATGGACCATTGTTATTTTTGAAATATCAAACAATGGACCATTGTTGATTTTTAACAATGGACCATTGTTGATTTTTTTATATTTAACAATGGACCATTGTTGATTTTTGAACAATGGACCATTGTTGATTTTTGCTATTTAACAATGGACCATTGTTGATTTTTAACAATGGACCATTGTTGATTTTTGATTTTAACAATGGACCATTGTTGATTTTTGACAATTTAACAATGGACCATTGTTGATTTTTGACCATGTTGTTTGTGACTATTTGACAATGGACATTGTTGATTTTTTTTGACATGGACCATTGTTGATTTTTGACAATGTAACAATGGACCATTGTTGATTTTTTAACAATGGACCATTGTTGATTTTTGACTATTTAACAATGGACCATTGTTGATTTTTGGACCTTTAACAATGGGACCATTGTTGATTTTTGACAATGGATTTCCATTGTTGATTTTTGACAATTTAATATGGACCATTGTTGATTTTTAACAATGAAGGACCATTGTTGATTTTTAACAATTGGACCATTGTTGATTTTTGAATATTTAACAATGGACCATTGTTGATTTTTGACAATGGACCATTGTTGATTTTTATTAATGGACCATTGTTGATTTTTGAACAATGGACCATTGTTGATTTTTGATTTTAACAATGAACTATTGTTGATTTTTGATATTTAACAATGGACCATTGTTGATTTTTGGATATTTTGGATTGTTGATTTTTGACTATTGTGATTTTTGACAATTGTTGATTTTTCATTGTTGATTTTACAATGGACCATTGTTGATTTTTAACAATGGACATTGTTGATTTTTGAATATTTAACAACGGACCATTGTTGATTTTTGACAATGGACCATTGTCGATTGTTTACATTTATTTAATAATGGACCATTGTTGATTTTTGACAATAAACAATGGACCATGGACCATTGTTGATTTTTAACAATGGACCATTGTTGATTTTTGACTATTTTAACAATGGACCATTCGTTGATTGGCTTTGATTTTTTAACAATGGACCATTGCTTGATTTTTGACCATGTTGCCGATTGTTGATTTTTGACAATGGGCCATTGTTGATTTTTGACTCTTTAACAATGGAACATTGTTGATTTTTGATAATTGGACCATTGTTGATTTTTGACTATTAAACAATGGACCATTGTTGATTTTTGACAATGGTGGCCATTCGTTGATTTTTTGACTTTTAACAATGGGCTATTGTTGATTTTTGATTTGGGATTTTTGACATTCTTGCAATGGGCCATTGTTGATTTTTTAATATCTAGCAATGGACCATTGTTGATTTTTAATCTAATGGACCATTGTTGATTTTTGACTATTTAACAATGGACCATTGTTGATTTTTCACAATGGACCATTGTCGTTTGTTGTTTTTCATGGACTATTGTTGTTTTTTTGTTGTTTTTGACTATTGAATAATGGACCATTGTTGATTTTTAACAATGGATCATTGTTGATTTTTGACAATGAACAAGGGACCATTGTTGATTTTATAATGGACCATTGTTGATTTTTGACTATTTAACAATGGACCATTGTTGATTTTTGACAATAAAAGGACCATTGTTGATTTTTGACAAAAACAATGGACCATTGTTGATTTTTTGTTTGACAATCGATCAATGGACCATTGTTGATTTTTAACAATGGACCATTGTTGATTTTTGAATAATTAAGCAATGGACCATTGTTGATTTTTAACAATGGACCATTGTTGATTTTTGACTATTTAACAATGGACCATTGTTGATTTAAACAATTGACAATGTTATATTTAACAATGGACCATTGTTGATTTTTGACAATTTGACAATGGATACTGTTGATTTTTAACAATGGACCATTGTTGATTTGTGACTATTTAACAATGGACCATTGTTGATTTTTGACTTACAATGGACCATTTTTTTGATTTTTTTAATAATGGGCCATTGTTGATTTTTGACTATTTAACAATGGACCATTGTTGACTTTGACAATACAATGGACAACTGTTGATATTTAACAATGGACCATTGTTGATTTTTGACAATTTACAATGGATAATTGTTGATATTTAACAATGGACCATTGTTGATTTTTGAATATTTAACAATGGACCATTGTTGATTTTTAAATGGACCATTGTTTGATTTTTTTTTTTTTAACAATGGACCATTGTTGATTTTTGACATGACACGGACCATTGTTGATTTTTGCTATTTTACAATGGACCATTGTTGATTTTTTACAATTTAACAATGGACCATTGTTGATTTTTAACAATGGACCATTTTGATATTTGACAATGGACCATTGTTGATTTTTAACAATGGACCATTGTTGATTTTTAACAATGGACCATTGTTGATTTTTGGACCTTGTTTTTTTGACAATGGACCATTGTTGATTTTTTACAATAGGACCATTGTTGATTTTTGACATTTTTTAACAAGGACCATTGTTGATTTTTCACAATGGACCATTGTTGATTTTTACTATTTAACACTGGACCATTGTTGATTTTTGACAATGAACCATTGTTGATTTTTGAATTTTAACAATGGACCATTGTTGATTTTTGAATATTTAACAATGGACCATTGTTGATTTTTGACAATGGGCCATTTTTATTTTTGCAATACAATGCTATGGACCATTGTTGATTTTTAACAATGGACCATTGTTGATTTTTGAAAATCTAACAATGGACCATTGTTGATTTTTAACAATGGACCATTGTTGATTTTTGACTATTTAACAAGATGGACCATTGTTGATTTTTGACTTTTAACAATGGATCTTGTTGATTTTTGACAATGACGTGATTGTTGATTTTTAACAATGGGCCATTGTTGATTTTTGACTCTTAACAATTGAACATTGTTTTTTGATAATTGACCATTGTTGATTTTTGACTATTTAAACAATGGACCATTGTTGATTTTTGACAATGGGCCATTGTTGATTTGGACCATTGTTGATTTTTGACAATCAAACAATGGGCCATTGTTGATTTTTGACAATGGGCCATTGTTGATTTTTGATAATCAAGCAATGGACCATTGTTGATTTTTAACAATGGACCATTGTTGATTTTTGAATATTTAACAACGGACCATTGTTGATTTTTCGACAATGGACCATTGTTTATTTTTTACTATTGAATAATGGACCATTGTTGATTTTTTGACTTTGACAAATGGATCATTGTTGATTTTTGACTATTGAACAATGGACATTGTTGATTTTATGAATTGACCATTGTTGATTTTTGACTTTAACAATGGACTTTTTGTTGATTTTTGACAATGGGCCATTGTTGATTTTTGACAATCAATACAATGGACCATTGTTGATTTTTAACAATGGACCATTGTTGATTTTTGGACAATTTAACAATGGACCATTGTTGATTTTTAATAATGGACCATTGTTGATTTTTGACTATTTAACAATGGACCATTGTTGATTTTTAACAATGGACAACTGTTGATTTTTTGACTATTTAACAATGGACCATTTGTTGATTTTTGACAATGTGACAATTGTTAATTTTTGATTTTTAACAATGGACCATTGTTGATTTTTGACTATTTGACAATGGACCATTGTTGATTTTTGACAATGGACCATTGTTGATTTTTGACAATGTACCAATGTTGATTTTTGAAATGGACCATTGTTGATTTTTTATTATGGGCCATTGTTGATTTTTGACTATTTAACAATGGACCATTGTTGATTTTTGACAATTTGTGGACTATTGTTGATTTTTGGCAACAATGGACCATTGTTGATTTTTGACAATTATGGACATTGGACCATTGTTGATTTTTGACATTTTTAACAATGGACCATTGTTGATTTTTGACAATTTGGCAATGGACCATTGTTGATTTTTGAAAATTGGACCATTGTTGATTTTTGACTAATGGACCATTGTTGATTTTTGATTTTTAACAATGGACCATTGTTTATTTTTGACTATTTAACAATGGACCATTGTTGATTTTTGACAATGGACCATTGTTGATTTTTGAGCTATTTAGCAATGGACCATTGTTGATTTTTGGCTTTTAACAATGGACCATTGTTGATTTTTGATATTTTAACAATGGACCATTGTTGATTTTTGATTTTTGACAATGGACATGGACCATTGTTGATATTTAACAATGGACCATTGTTGATTTTTGAAAATCAAGCAATGGAGCATTGTTGATTTTTAATAATGGACCATTGTTGATTTTTGACTATTTAACAATGGACCATTGTTGATTTTGACTATTTAACAATGGACCATTGTTGATTTTTGGCTATTTAACAATGGACCATTGTTGATTTTTGACAAGGCATGTTGTTTTGCAATGGACCATTGTTGATTTTTGACTATTTGGCCATGGACCATTGTTGATTTTTGACTCTTTAACAATGGGCCATTGTTGATTTTTGATAATGGACCATTGTTGATTTTTGACTATTTAACAATGGACCATTGTTGATTTTTAACAATGGGCCATTGTTGATTTTTGACAATGGACCATTGTTGATTTTTGACAATTGTGATTTTTGGGCCATTGTTGATTTTTAACTATTTAGCAATGGACCATTGTTGATTTTTAATTACAATGGACCATTGTTGATTTTGACTATTTAACAATGGACCATTGTTGATTTTTGACAATGGACCATTGTTTATTTTTTACTAATGGACCATTGTTGATTTTGATTTTTGACAATGGACCATTGTTGATTTTTGACATTGGAATGGACCATTGTTGATTTTTGACAATTAATGGACCATTGTTGATTTTTAACAATGGACCATTGTTGATTTTTGACATTTTAGCAATGGACCATTGTTGATTTTTTGTGGACCATTGTTGATTTTTGATTTTTAACAATGGACCATTGTTGATTTTTGACTATTTAACAATGGACCATTGTTGATTTTTGACAATCAAACAATGGACCATTGTTGATTTTTAACAATGGACCATTGTTGATTTTTGATAATTAACAATGGACCATTGTTGATTTTTAACAATGGACCATTGTTGATTTTTGACATTTAACAATGGACCATTGTTGATTTTTGACTATTTAACAATGGACCATTGTTGATTTTGTGATTTTAACAATGGACCATTGTTGATTTTTGACAATGGAACATTGTTGATTTTTGACAATGGACCATTGTTGATTTTTGACATTTAACAATGGACCATTGTTGATTTTTGACAATGGGCCATTGTTGATTTTTGAATGGACCATTGTTGATTTTTGACTATTTAACAATGGACTATTGTTGATTTTTGACAATGGGCCATTGTGTTTGTTTGTTGATTTTTGATTATTTAACAATGGACCATTGTTGATTTTTGACTATTTGAACAATGGACCATTGTTGATTTTTGACAATGGACCATTGTTGATTTTTGACAATCAAGCAATGGACCATTGTTGATTTTTAACAATGGACCATTGTTGATTTTTGACAATTTAACAATGGACCATTGTTGATTTTGTTGCAATGGACCATTGTTGATTTTTTAATATTGGACCATTGTTGATTTTTAACAATGGACCATTGTTGATTTTTGAATATTAAACAATGGACCATTGTTGATTTTTGACAATGGGCCATTGTTGATTTTTTTTTACAATGGACCATTGTTGATTTTTAATTATTTTGGACCATTGTTGATTTTTGAACAATGAACCATGGACCATTGTTGATTTTTAACAATGGACCATTGTTGATTTTTGATATTTAAGCAATGGACCATTGTTGATTTTTAACAATGGACCATTGCTGATTTTTGACTATGTACAATGGACCATTGTTGATTTTTAACAATGGACCATTGTTGATTTTTGACAATTTAACAATGGACCATTGTTGATTTTTGACAATGGACCATTGTTGATTTTTGACATTTAACAATGGACCATTGTTGATTTTTGACTATTTAACAATGGACCATTGTTGATTTTTGACTATTTATTTTTACAATGGACCATTGTTGATTTTTGACTATTTAACAATGGACCATTGTTGATTTTTGACAATCAAGCAATGGACCATTGTTGATTTTTAACAATGGACCATTGTTGATTTTTGAATATTTAACAATGGACCATTGTTGATTTTTCACAATGGACCATTGTTTATTTTTTACTATTTAATAATGGACCATTGTTGACTTTTGACAATGCATCATTGTTGATTTTTGACAATGAACCATTGTTGATTTTTGAATATTTAACAATGGACCATTGTTGATTTTTGACAATCAAACAATGGAAAGGACCATTGTTGATATTTAACAATGGACTATTGTTGATTTATGAAAATCAATGAGCATTGTTGATTTTTGAGCAATGGACCATGGACCATTGTTGATTTTTAACAATGGACCATTGTTGATTTTTGGACAATCAACCTTGTTGTTTTCATGGACCATTGTTGATTTTTGATTTTAACAATGGACCATTGTTGATTTTTGAATATTTAACAATGGACCATTGTTTATTTTTTGATTTTAACACTGGACCATTGTTGATTTTTGACTATGTACCTCGGACCATTGTTGATTTTTCACAATGGACCATTGTTTATTTTTTACTATTTAATACTGGACCATTGTTGATTTTTGACAATCAAACAATGGAATGGACCATTGTTGATATTTAACAATAGACCATTGTTGATTTTTGAAAATCAAGCAATGAAGCATTGTTGATTTTTAACAATGGACCATTGTTGATTTTTGACTATTTAAAAATGGACCATTGTTGATGTTTGACTATTTAACAATGGACCGTTGTTGATTTTTGACAGTTGCCATTGTTGATTTTTGACAATGGGCCATTGTTGATTTTTGACTCTTTAACAATGGAACATTGTTGACTTTTGATAATTGACCATTGTTGATTTTTGACTATTTAACAATGGACCATTGTTGACTTTTGACAATGGGCCATTGTTGATTTTTGACAATGGGCCATTGTTGATTTTTGACAATGGGCCATTGTTGATTTTTGATATGAATGGGCCATTGTTGATTTGGACCATTTTTGATTTTTGAAAATCTAACAATGGACCATTGTTGATTTTTAACAATGGACCATTGTTGATTTTTGAATATTTAACAACGGACCATTGTTGATTTTTGACAATGGACCATTGTTTATTTTTTACTTTGAATAATGGACCATTGTTGATTTTTGACAATCGATCATTGTTGATTTTTGACAATGAACCAAGGACCATTGTTGATTTTTAATAATGGACCATTGTTGATTTTTGAATATTTAACAATGGACCATTGTTGATTTTTGACAATCAAACAATGGACCATTGTTGATTTTTGACAATCAAACAATGGACCATTGTTGATTTTTGACAATGGAACAATGGACCATTGTTTTTTAACAATGGACCATTGTTGATTTTTGAATTTTAACAATGGACCATTGTTGATTTTAAACAATTGGACCACTGTTGATTTTTAACAATGGACCATTGTTGATTTTTGACAATTTAACAATGGTGACCATTGTTGGATATTTGACAATGGACCATTGGATTTTTGAATATTTAACAATGGACCATTGTTGATTTTTTAACAATGGACCATTGTTGATTTTTGACAATTTAACAATGGACCATTGTTGATATTTGAACAATGGACCATTGTTGATTTTTGACAATGGACTGTTGACCATTGTTGATTTTTTAACAATGGACCATTGTTGATTTTTGACAATTTAACAATGGACCATTGTTGATTTTTGACAATGGACCATTGTTGATTTTTGACTATTTAACAATGGACCATTGTTGATTTTTGATATTTAACAATGGACCATTGTTGATTTTTGACAATGGACCATTGTTGATTTTTGACATTTAACAATGGACCATTGTTGATTTTTGAATATTTAACAATGGACCATTGTTGATTTTTGACAATGGACCATTGTTGATTTTTTACTATTTAACAATGGACCATTGTTGATTTTTGACAATGTTGATTTTGGACAATGGACCATTGTTGATTTTTGATTTCAATGGACCATTGTTGATTTTTGACAATCCATGGGACCATTGTTGATTTTAACAATGGACCATTGTTGATTTTTTGAATTTTTAACAATGGACCATTGTTGATTTTTGAAAATGGACCATTGTTGATTTTTGACTTTTAACAATGGACCATTGTTGATTTTTGACAATTTAGAATGGACCATTGTTGATTTTTGACTATTTAACAACGGACCATTGTTGATTTTGCCATGGACCATGTTGACCATTGTTGATTTTTGAATATTTAACAATGGACCATTGTTGATTTTTGACAATCAAACAATGGACCATTGTTGATTTTTAAAAATAGACCATTGTTGATTTTTGAAAATTTAACAATGGACCATTGTTGATTTTTAAATGGACCATTGTTGATTTTTGACCATTGTTGATGTTTGACTATTTAAAATGGACCATTGTTGATTTTTGACAATCAAGCAATGGACCATTGTTGATTTTTAACAATGGACCATTGTTGATTTTTGACTATTTAACAATGGACCATTGTTGATTTTTCAATGTTGACCATTGTTGATTTTTGACTATTGAACAATGGACCATTGTTGATTTTTGACAATGGGACCATTGTTGATTTTTGGGACCATTGTTGATTTTGGACCATGGTTGATTTTTGATTTTTAAATGGACCATTGTTGATTTTTGACTATTTAACAATGGACCATTGTTGATTTTTGACAATTTAACAATGGACCATTGTTGATTTTTAACAATGGACCATTGTTGATTTTTTGACATTAACAATGGACCATTGTTGATTTTTGACAATGGACCATTGTTTGTGATTTTTAACAATGGACCATTGTTGATTTTTTACTATTTAACAATGGACCATTGTTGATTTTTGACAATGGACCATTGTTGATTTTTGACAATTTAACAATGGACCATTGTTGATTTTTGACATTTATGGACCATTGTTGATTTTTGACTGTTGATATTTAACAATGGACCATTGTTGATTTTTGACATGGATTGATTGTTGATTTTTAACAATGGACCATTGTTGATTTTTGACTATTTAACAATGGACCATTGTTGATTTTTAACAATGGACCATTGTTGATATTTAACAATGGACCATTGTTGATTTTTGACAATCAAGCAATGGATTGTTGATTTTTAACAATGGACCATTGTTGATTTTTGACTATTTAACAATGGACCATTGTTGATTTTAGAGCAATGGACCACTGTTGATATTTGACAATGGACCATTGTTGATTTTTGACTATTTAACAATGGATCACTGTTGATATTTGACAATGGACCATTGTTGATTTTTGGACCATTGGATATTTGACAATGTGGACCATTGTTGATTTTTAACAATGGACCATTGTTGATTTTTGACTTTTAACAATGGACCATTGTTGATTTTTGACAATGGATGCGATGTTGACCATTGTTGATTTTTTGATTTTTGAATATTTAACAATGGACCATTGTTGATTTTTGACAATGGACCATTGTTGATTTTTGACTATTTAACAATGGACCATTGTTGATTTTTGACAATGGACCATTGTTGATTTTTGATATTTAACAATGGACCATTGTTGATTTTTGACAATGTAACAATGGACCATTGTTGATTTTTAACAATGGACCATTGTTGATTTTTGACAATTTAACAATGGACCATTGTTGATTTTTAACAATGGACCATTGTTGATTTTTTACATTTAATACAATGGACCATTGTTGATTTTTGACAATGAAACAATGGACCATTGTTGATTTTTAACAATGGACCATTGTTGATTTTTAACAATGGACCATTGTTGATTTTTGACAATGGACCATTGTTGATTTTTAACAATGGACCATTGTTGATTTTTGAAATTTAACAATGGACCATTGTTGATTTTTGAACAATGGACCATTGTTGATTTTTGACAATAGGACCATTGTTGATTTTTGACTATTTAATAATGGACCATTGTTGATTTTTGACATCGTAACAATGGACCATTGTTGATTTAACAATGGACCATTGTTGATTTTGAAAATTGAACATTGTTGATTTTTAACAATGGACCATTGTTGATTTTTGACTTTTAACAATGGACCATTGTTGATTTTTGACAATCATGGGCCATTGTTGATTTTTGACAATAAGGGCCATTGTTGATTTTTAACAATGGACCATTGTTGATTTTTAGACAATGGACCATTGTTGATTTTTGACAATTAACAATGGACCATTGTTGATTTTTCACAATGGAATACCATTGTTGATTTTTAACAATGGACCATTGTTGATTTTTGACAATGGACCATTGTTGATTTTTGACTATGTAACAATGGACCATTGTTGATTTTTGACTATTTAACAATGGACCATTGTTGATTTTTGACAATAAACAATGGACCATTGTTGATTTTTAACAATGGACCATTGTTGATTTTTGACAATCAAACAATGGACAGCCATTGTTGATATTTAACAATGGACCATTGTTGATTTTTGAAAATCAAGCAATGAAGCATTGTTGATTTTTGACTATTTAACAATGGACCATTGTTGATTTTTGACTATTTAACAATGGACCATTGTTGATTTTTGACAATTGCAATGGACCACTGTTGATTTTTAACAATGGACCATTGTTGATTTTTGACAATTAAACAATGGACCATTGTTGATTTTTAACAATGGACCATTGTTGTTTTTGATTTTTTAACAATGGACCATTGTTGATTTTTGACATTGTTGATTTTTGATTTTAACAATGGACCATTGTTGATTTTTGACATTTTAATGGACCATTGTTGATTTTTGACAATCTAACAATGGACCATTGTTGATTTTTGACAATCAAACAATGGACCATTGTTGATTTTTAAATCAATGGACCATTGTTGATTTTTGACAATGTACCAATGGATTGTTGATTTTTAACAATGGACCATTGTTGATTTTTGACTTTTTAACAATGGACCATTGTTGATTTTTGACAATTTAACAATGGACCATTGTTGATTTTTAACAGGACCATTGTTGATTGACCATTGTTGATTTTTGATAATAGGACCATTGTTGATTTTTGACTTTTAACAATGGACCATTGTTGATTTTTGAAAATCTAGCAATGGACCATTGTTGATTTTTAACAATGGACCATTGTTGATTTTTGACTATTTAACAATGGACCATTGTTGATTTTTGACAATGGACCATTGTTGATTTTTGACAATGGACCATTGTTGATTTTTAACAATGGACCATTGTTGATTTTTAAATTCAAGCAATGGACCATTGCTGATTTTTGACAATGGACCATTGTTGATTTTTGATATATCAATGGACCATTGTTGATTTTTGAATTAACAATGGACCATTGTTGATTTTTGACAATGGACCATTGTTGATTTTTTACAATGGACCATTGTTGATTTTTGACAATGGACCATTGTTGATTTTTGACTATTTAACAATGGACCATTGTTGATTTTTGACAATCAAACAATGGACCATTGTTGATATTTGATGCCATTATTTTTAACAATGGACCATTGTTGATTTTTGACAATGGACCATTGTTGATTTTTGACTATTTAACAATGGACCATTGTTGATTTTTGACAATTTAACAATGGACCATTGTTGATTTTTGACAATGGACCATTGTTGATTTTTGACTTTTAACATGGACCATTGGCATTGTTGATTTTTGACAACAATGGACATGGCCATTGTTGATTTTGACTTTTGACAATGCCCATGTTGACTTTTAACAATGGACCATTGTTGATTTTTGACTATTTAACAATGGACCATTGTTGATTTTTGACAATGGACCATTGTTTATTTTTGACTATTTAACAATGGACCATTGTTGATTTTTGACAATGGACCATTGTTGATTTTTGACAATGGACCATTGTTGATTTTTGACTATTTAACAATGGACCATTGTTGATTTTTGACAATTGGACCATTGTTGATTTTTGACTATTTAACAATGGACCATTGTTGATTTTTTTTTAACAATGGACCATTGTTGATTTTTGACTATTTAACAATGGACCATTGTTGATTTTTGACTATTTAACAATGGACCATTGTTGATTTTGAATATTTAACAATGGACCATTGTTGATTTTTGACAATGGACCATTGTTGATTTTTTAATATTTAACAATGGACCATTGTTGATTTTTGACAATCAAATGGATTGTTGACCCATTGTTGATATTTAACAATGGACCATTGTTGATTTTTGATATTCAGCAATGGACCATTGTTGATTTTTAACAATGGACCATTGTTGATTTTTGACTATTTAACAATGGACCATTGTTGATTTTTGACTATTTAACAATGGACCATTGTTGATTTTTGACTAGTTAACAATGGACCATTGTTGATTTTTGACAATGGACCATTGTTGATTTTTGACTTGTTATTTTTTGAACAATGGACCATTGTTGATTTTTGACAATGGACCATTGTTGATTTTTGACTATTTAACAATGGACCATTGTTGATTTTTGACAATGGACCATTGTTGATTTTTGACTATTTAACAATGGACCATTGTTGATTTTTGACAATTTAACAATGGGCCATTGTTGATTTTTGACAATGGGCCATTGCCATTGTTGATTTTTAAGCAATGGACCATTGTTGATTTTTGACTTTTAACAATGGACCATTGTTGATTTTTGACTATTTAACAATGGACCATTGTTGATTTTTTACTATTTAACAATGGACCATTGTTGATTTTTGACAATGGGCCATTTCCATTGTTGATTTTTGACAATGAACCAAGGACCATTGTTGATTTTAAATAATGGACCATTGTTGATTTTTGAATTTGACCTTGTTGATTTATTTTGACTATTTTTGACAATGGACCATTGTTGATTTTTGACTATCTAACAATGGACCATTGTTGATTTTTGACAATCAAACAATGGACCATTGTTGATTTTTGACTATCTAACAATGGACCATTGTTGATTTTTAACAATGGACCATTGTTGATTTTTGACAATCAAGCAATGGATTGTTGATTTTTAATAATGGACCATTGTTGATTTTTGACTATTTAACAATGGACCATTGTTGACTTTTACAATGTTGACTTTAACTGTTGATATTTAACAATGGACCATTGTTGATTTTTGATTTGACAATGGACATTGTTGATTTTTAACAATGGACCATTGTTGATTTTTGACAATTTAACAATGGACCATTGTTGATTTTTGACAATGGACCATTGTTGACTTTTTGGACCATTGTTGATTTTTGATTTTTAACAATGGACCATTGTTGATTTTTGACTATCTAACAATGGACCATTGTTGATTTTTAACAATGGACCATTGTTGATTTTTGACAATTTAACAATGGACCACTGTTGATTTTTAACAATGGACCATTGTTGATTTTTAACAATGGACCATTGTTGATTTTTCACATACAATGGACCATTGTTGATTTTTTACTATTTAACAATGGACCATTGTTGATTTTTGACAATGGACCATTGTTGATTTTTGACTTTAACAATGGACCATTGTTGATTTTTGATTTGACAATGGACCATTGTTGATTTTTGACAATGGACCATTGTTGATTTTTGACAATTTAACAATGGACCATTGTTGATTTTTGACAATCAAGCAATGGACTGTTGATTTTGACCATTGTTGATTTTTGACTTTTTAACAATGGACCATTGTTGATTTTTGACAGCAATGGACCATTGTTGTTTTTAACAATGGACCATTGTTGATTTTTCACAATGGACCATTGTTGATTTTTGACTTTAATGGACCATTGTTGATTTTTGACTATTTGAACAATGGACCATTGTTGATTTTATGATTGTTGATTTTTGATCAATGGACCATTGTTGATTTTTGAAAACCATTTGGACCATTGTTGATTTTTGACAATCGACCAATGAGACGCATTGTTGATTTTTAACAATGGACCATTGTTGATTTTTGACTATTTAAAAATGGACCATTGTTGATTTTTGACTATTTAACAATGGACCATTGTTGATTTTTGACAATGGACCATTGTTGATTTTTGACAATGGACCATTGTTGATTTTTGACTATTTAACAATGGACCATTGTTGATTTTTGACAATGGACCATTGTTGATTTTTGACTATTTAACAATGGACCATTGTTGATTTTTGACAATGGGACCATTGTTGATTTTTGACAATGGGCCATTGTTGATTTTTGACAATTAATGGGCCATTGTTGATTTTTGACAGGTTTTAGCAATGGACCATTGTTGATTTTTGACAATTTAACAATGGACCATTGTTGATTTTTGACAATGGACCATTGTTTATTTTTTACTATTGGATATGGACCATTGTTGATTTTTAACAATGGACCATTGTTGATTTTTGACAATTACGACCTTGTTGATTTTATAATGACCATTGTTGACATTGTTGAACAATGAAACAATGGACCATTGTGGATTTTGACAATCAAACAATGGACCATTGTTGATTTTTGACAATAAAGGACCATTGTTGATTTTTGACAAACAATGGACCATTGTTGATTTTTAAAGCAATGGACCATTGTTGATTTTTAAAAAATCATGGACCATTGTTGATTTTTGACTATTTAACAATGGACCATTGTTGATTTTTGACAATGGAATGGACCATTGTTGATTTTTAACAATGGACCATTGTTGATTTTTGACAATTTAACAATGGACCATTGTTGATTTTTAACAATGGACCATTGTTGATTTGCTTAATTGCAATGGAGCATTGTTGATTTTTGACAATGGACCATTGTTGATTTTTGACTGTGATTTTACAATGGACCATTGTTGATTTTTGACAATGGGCCATTGTTGATTTTTGACTTTAACAATGGACCATTGTTGATTTAATTGACCTTGATATTTAACAATGGACCATTGTTGATTTTTGACAATTTGACAATGGACCATTGTTGATATTTAACAATGGACCATTGTTGATTTTTGACTATTTAAGATGGAGCAATGTTTTTTGACAATGGACCATTGTTGATTTTTGATAATGGACCATTGTTGATTTTTGACTATTTAACAATGGACCATTGTTGATTTTTGGACAATGTTGACAATGGACCATTGTTGATATTTAACAATGGACCATTGTTGATTTTTGACAATTTAACAATGGAGCATTGTTGATTTTTAACAATGGACCATTGTTGATTTTTGACAATTTAACAATGGATAACTGTTGATATTTAAAAATGGACCATTGTTGATTTTTGACAATTTGACAATGGAGCATTGTTGATTTTTGACAATGGACCATTGTTGATTTTTGACAATCAAACAATGGACCATTGTTGATTTTTAAAAATGGACCATTGTTGATTTTTGACAATTTAACAATGGACCATTGTTGATTTTTGACAATGGAACAATGGACCATTGTTGATTTTTGGACCATTGTTGATTTTGCAATGGACCATTGTTGACTTTTGACAATGGACCATTGTTCATTTTTGAATATTCAAACAATGGACCCTTGTTGATTTTGAACAATGGACCATTGTTGATTTTTGTTTTTAACAATGGACCATTGTTGATTTTTGACACAATGGACCATTGACTGGACCTTGTTGATATTTAACAATGGACCATTGTTGATTTTTGAAAATCAAGCAATGAAGCATTGTTGATTTTTAACAATGGACCATTGTTGATTTTTGACTATTTAACAATGGACCATTGTTGATTTTTGACTTAAAATGGACCATTGTTGATTTTTGACTATTTAACACTGGACCATTGTTGATTTTTGATTTTTGACCCATTGTTGATTTTTGACAATGGACCATTGTTGATTTTTGACTATTTAAGCAATGGACCATTGTTGATTTTTGACAATGGGCCATTGTTGATTTTTGACAATGGACCATTGTTGATTTTTGACTATTTAACAATGGACCATTGTTGATTTTTTTCACCATCTAGATTGCAATGGACCATTGTTGATTTTTAACAATGGACCATTGTTGATTTTTGAATATTTAACAATGGACCATTGTTGATTTTTCACAATCATGCCTTTTTTTTGGACCATTGTTTATTTTTGACTATTTAATAATGGACCATTGTTGACTTTTGACAATGCATCATTGTTGATTTTTGACAATGAACCATTGTTGATTTTTGAATATTTAACAATGGACCATTGTTGATTTTTGACAATCAAACAATGGAAAGGACCATTGTTGATATTTAACAATGGACTATTGCTGATTTATGAAAATCAAGCAATGAAGCATTGTTGATTTTTAACAATGGACCATTGTTGATTTTTGACTATTTAACAATGGACCATTGTTGATTTTTGACAATGGACCATTGTTGATGTTTGACAATGGACCATTGTTGATTTTTGACAATTTAACAATGGACCATTGTTGATTTTTAACAATGGACCATTGTTTATTTTTGACTATTTAATACTGGACCATTGTTGATTTTTGACAATAAACAATGGAATGGACCATTGTTGATATTTGAACAATGGACCATTGTTGATTTTTGATTTCAATGGACCTTGTTGATTTTTGATGGAGCATTGTTGATTTTTAACAATGGACCATTGTTGATTTTTGACTATTTAAAAATGGACCATTGTTGATTTTTGACAATTTAACAATGGGCCGTTGTTGATTTTTTGGGCCATTGTTGATTTTTGACCATTGGCCATTGTTGATTTTTGAAATCAAGCAATGGAGCATTGTTGATTTTTAACAATGGACCATTGTTGATTTTTGACTATTTAACAATGGACCATTGTTGATTTTTGACTATTTAACAATGGACCATTGTTGATTTTTGACAATGGGCCATTGTTGATTTTTGACAATGGGCCATTGTTGATTTTTGACAATGAACAATGGGACCATTGTTGATTTTTGACAATGGACCATTGTTGATTTTTGACATTTTTAACAATGGACCATTGTTGATTTTTGACAATGGACCATTGTTGATTTTTGACAATTTAACGGCCATTGTTGATTTTTGACTAATGGACCATTGTTGATTTTTGACAATTTAACAATGGACCATTGTTGATTTTTGACAATCGAGCCATTGTTGATTGTTGATTTTTAACAATGGACCATTGTTGATTTTTGACAATCTAACAATGGACCATTGTTGATTTTTTTGAACAATGGACCATTGTTGATTTTTGACAATCAAACAATGGACCATTGTTGATTTTTGACAATGGATCGTGTTGACCATTGTTGATTTTTGACAATTTAACAATGGACCATTGTTGATTTTTGACAATTATATGGACCATTGTTGATTTTTTAATCTGACCATTGTTGATTTTTAACAATGGACCATTGTTGATTTTTGACTATTTAACAATGGACCATTGTTGATTTTTGACAAACAATGGACCATTGTTGATTTTTGACAATATTTGATTTTTTTTACAATTTGACAATGGACCATTGTTGATATTTAACAATGGACCATTGTTGATTTTTGACATTGTTGATTTTTGACAATGGACCATTGTTGATTTTTGACTATTTAACAATGGACCATTGTTGACTTTTGACAATGGACCATTGTTGATTTTTGACAATGGACCATTGTCCATTTTTGACTATTTGACAATGGATAATTGTTGATATTTGATACAATGGACCATTGTTGATTTTTGACAATTTAACAATGGACCATTGTTGATTTTTAACAATGGACCATTGTTGATTTTTGACTATTTAAAATGGACCATTGTTGATTTTTGACTATTTAACAATGGACCATTGTTGATTTTTGACAATGGGTTATTTTTGATTTTTGACAATGGACCATTGTTGATTTTTGACTATTTAACAATGGACCATTGTTGATTTTTGACAATCAAACAATGGAGGCCATTGTTGATATTTAACAATGGACCATTGTTGATTTTTGACTATTTAGCAATGGACCATTGTTGATTTTTTTTAACAATGGACCATTGTTGATTTTTGACTATTTAACTCCTTGTTGATTTTTGACATTCAACAATGGACCATTGTTGATTTTTGAATATTGGACCATTGTTGATTTTTGACAATGGACCATTGTTGATTTTTGACTATTTAATAATGGACCATTGTTGATTTTTGACAATGGACCATTGTTGATTTTTGACAATGGACCATTGTTGATTTTTAACAATGGACCATTGTTGGACCATTTTTGATTTTTTCATCTAACAATGGACCATTGTTGATTTTTAACAATGGACCATTGTTGATTTTTGACAATCTTTAACAATGGACCATTGTTGATTTTTGACAATGGACCATTGTTGATTTTGTTTTAACAATGGACCATTGTTGATTTTTGGGCCTTGTTGATTTAACAATGGGCCATTGTTGATTTTTGACAATCAAGCAATGGACCATTGTTGATTTTTAGCAATGGACCATTGTTGATTTTTGAATATTTAACAATGGACCATTGTTGATTTTTCACAATGGACCATTGTTGATTTTTTACTATTTAATAATGGACCATTGTTGATTTTTGACAATGGGACCATTGTTGATTTTTGACAATGGACCATTGTTGATTTTTGAATATTTAACAATGGACCATTGTTGATTTTTGACAATAACAAGGACCATTGTTGATTTTTCAACAATGGACCATTGTTGATTTTTGACATTTAAACAATGGACCATTGTTGATATTTAACAATGGACCATTGTTGATTTTTGACAATTTAACAATGGACCATTGTTGATTTTTGACAATGGACCATTGTTGATTTTTGACTATGGAGCCATTGTTGACTTTGGACAATTATTTAACAATGGACCATTGTTGATTTTTGACAATGGACCATTGTTGATTTTTGACATTCAACAATGGACCATTGTTGATTTTTTGACAATGGACCATTGTTGATTTTTGACTATGGACCATTGTTGATTTTTTGACTATTTAACAATGGACTATTGTTGATTTTTGACAATGGGCCATTGTTGATTTTTGACTTTCAATGGACCATTGTTGATTTTTGACAATGGACCACTTTGATTTTTAACAATGGACCATTGTTGATTTTTGACAATTTGACCATGATAACTGTTGATATTTAACAATGGACCATTTTTGATTTGTTTGACAATGGACCATTGTTGATTTTTGACAATGGACCATTGTTGATTTTTGACAATCAAACAATGGACCATTGTTGATTTTTGACAATCAAACAATGGACCATTGTTGATTTTTAACTGGACCATTGTTGATTTTTGAAATCGAGCATGAAGCATTGTTGATTTTTAACAATGGACCATTGTTGATTTTTGACTATTTAACAATGGACCATTGTTGATTTCTAACAATGGACAACTGTTGATTTTTAACAATGGACCATTGTTGATTTTTGACAATGGACAATTGTTAATTTTTGATTTTAACAATGGACCATTGTTGATTTGTGACAATTTGACAATGGAGCATTGTTGATTTTTGACAATGGACCATTGTTGATTTTTGACAATTTAACAATGGACCATTGTTGATTTTTAAAAATGGACCATTGTTGATTTTTGACTATTTAACAATGGACTATTGTTGATTTTTAACAATGGGCCATTGTTGATTTTTGATTAGCAATGTACCATTGTTGATTTTTGACTATTTGACAATGGACCATTGTTGATTTTTAAACAATGGACCATTGTTGATTTTTGATTAACAATGGACCATTGTTGATTTTTGACAATGGACATTATGATTTTTTACAATGGACCATTGTTAATTTTTGATATTTAACAATGGACCATTGTTGATTTTTGAACAATGGACCATTGTTGATTTTTGACAAATCCCAATGTACCATTGTTGATTTTTGAACAATGGACCATTGTTGATTTTTGACTATTTAACAATGGACCATTGTTGATTTTTAACAATGGACCATTGTTGATTTTTGGTTGTTGATTTTTAACAATGGACCATTGTTGATTTTTGACTATTTAACAATGGACCATTGTTGATTTTTAACAATGGGCCATTGTTGATTTTTGACAATGGACCATTGTTGATTTTTGACTTTTAACAATGGACCATTGTTGATTTTTGAAGCAATGGACCATTGTTGATTTTTGACTATTTAACAATGGACCATTGTTGATTTTTCACCAATGGACCATTGTTGATTTTTGACTATTTAACAATGGACCATTGTTGATTTTTGACAATGGACCATTGTTGATTTTTGACAATGACAATACCATTGTTGATTTTTGACTATTTAACAATGGACCATTGTTGATTTTTGACAATCAAACAATGGAAAGGCCATTGTTGATTTTTAACAATGGACTATTGTTGATTTTTGACAATCAAGCAATGGACCATTGTTGATTTTTAACAATGGACCATTGTTGATTTTTGACTTTTTAACAATGGACCATTGTTGATTTTTAACAATGGACCATTGTTGATTTTTGACTATTTAACAATGGACCATTGTTGATTTTTGACTTTAACAATGGACCATTGTTGATTTTTGACTATTTAACAATGGACCATTGTTGATTTTTGACAATGGGCCATTGTTGATTTTTGACAATGGACCATTGTTGATTTTTGACTATTTAACAATGGACCATTGTTGATTTTTAACAATGGGCCATTGTTGATTTTTGACAATGGACCATTGTTGATTTTTGACTATTTAACAATGGACCATTGTTGATTTTTCACTATTTAGCAATGGACCATTGTTGATTTTTAACAATGGACCATTGTTGATTTTTGACTATTTAACAATGGACCATTGTTTGACTTTTCACAATGGACCATTGTTGATTTTTGACTATTTAACAATGGACCATTGTTGATTTTTGACAATGGACCATTGTTGATTTTTGACAATGAACCATTGTTGATTTTTGAATATTTAACAATGGACCATTGTTGATTTTTGACAATGGGGACCATTGTTGATTTTTGAGCAATGGACCATTGTTGATTTTTGAACAATGGACCATTGTTGATTTTTGACAATTTAGCAATGGACCATTGTTGATTTTTGATTTTTTAAAAATGGACCATTGTTGATTTTTGACATTGTTGATTTTGATTTTATGGACCATTGTTGATTTTTGACTTTTAACAATGGACCATTGTTGATTTTTGACTATTTAATGGACCATTGTTGATTTTTGACAATGAACCATTGTTGATTTTTGACAATGGACCATTGTTGATTTTTGACTTTAACAATGGACCATTGTTGATTTTTGAATTTCACAATGGACCATTGTTGATTTTTAACAATGGACCATTGTTGATTTTTGACTATTTAACAATGGACCATTGTTGATTTTTGACTATTTAACAATGGACCATTGTTGATTTTTGACCATTGTTGATTTTTCACAATGGACCATTGTTGATTTTTGACTATTTAACAATGGACCATTGTTGATTTTTGACAATTAACAATGGACCATTGTTGATTTTTGACTAATGGACCATTGTTGATTTTTGACATTTAACAATGGACCATTGTTGATTTTTTGACAATTGACCATTGTTGATTTTTGATTTTTAACAATGGACCATTGTTGATTTTTGACAATGGGCCATTGTTGATTTTTGACAATGGGCCATTGTTGATTTTTGACTATTTAACAATGGACCATTGTTGATTTTTTGTTGACAATGGGCCATTGTTGATTTTTGACATTAATGGAATGGACCATTGTTGATTTTTAACAATGGACCATTGTTGATTTTTGACTATTAAACAATGGACCATTGTTGATTTTTAACAATGGACCATTGTTGATTTTTGATTTTGACTATTTAACAATGGACCATTGTTGATTTTTGACAATGGACCATTGTTGATTTTTGACATTCAACAATGGACCATTGATTTTTGACAATGAAACAATGGACCATTGTTGATTTTTTGACAATGGACCATTGTTGATTTTTACAATGGACCATTGTTGATTTTTAACAATTAAATGGACCATTGTTGATTTTTGATAATTAGGACCATTGTTGATTTTTGACAATGTAACAATGGACCATTGTTGATTTTTAACAATGGACCATTGTTGATTTTTGACAATCATGGACAATGGACCATTGTTGATTTTTGACTATCAACAATGGACCATTGTTGATTTTCTGGCCATGTTGATTTTTGACAATCAAATGGACCATTGTTGATTTTTAACAATGGACCATTGTTTTTTTGACTTATTGACTTTTGCAATGGACCATTATTTTACAATGGACCATTGTTTGATTTTTGATTTTTAACAATGGACCATTTTTGACTATGGAACATTGTTGATTTTTGACAATTTGACAATTACCATTGTTAATTTTAAACAATGGACCATTGTTGATTTTTGACAATTTAACAATGGACCATTGTTGATTTTTAACAATGGACCATTGTTGATTTTTGACTATTTAACAATGGACTATTGTTGATTTTTGACAATGGACCATTGTTGTTTTTGACAATGGACCATTGTTGATTTTTAACAATGCTTGTTGATTTTTGACAATGTAACATTGTTGATTTTTAACAATGGACCATTGTTGATTTTTGATATTTAACAATGGACCATTGTTGATTTTTCACAATGGACCATTGTTGATTTTTTACTATTTAATGGACCATTGACTTGTTTTGACAATGCATCATTGTTGATTTTTGACAATGAACCATTGTTGATTTTTTTAACAATGGACCATTGTTGATTTTTGACAATAAACAATGGAAAGGACCATTGCTTGATTTTTTAATAATGGACTATTGTTGATTTTTGACAATGAACCATTGTTGATTTTTAACAATGGACCATTGTTGATTTTTGACAATGGACCATTGTTGATTTTTATTCAATACAATGGACCATTGTTGATTTTTGACAATCAACACCATTGTTGATTTTTCACAATGGACCATTGTTGATTTTTTACTATTTAATAATGGACCATTGTTGATTTTTGACAATGAACCAATGTGATTTTTGTTGATTTTTAACAATGGACCATTGTTGATTTTTGATATTTAAATGGACCATTGTTGATTTTTGACAATCTAGGAATGGACCATTGTTGATTTTTGACGATATTTGACAATTGTTGATTTTTGGACCATTGTTGATTTTTGACCATTGTTGATTTTTGATTTTGGACCATTGTTGATTTTTGACTATTTTTTTGACAATGGAACATTGTTTTGATTTTTGACAATTGTTGATTTTTATGGGCATTGTTGATTTTTGACTTTTTTGATTTTTGAATGGACCATTGTTGATGGACCATTGTTGATTTTTGAGCAATGGACCATTGTTGATTTTTGACTATTTAACAATGTGGACCATTGTTGATTTTTCACAATGGGCCATTGTTGATTTTTGGACCATTGTTGATTTTTGACATTTTGACAATGGACCATTGTTGATTTTTGACAATGGACCATTGTTGACCATTGTTGATTTTTAAGGACCATTGTTATTTTTGACAATTACAATGGACCATTGCTTATTTTTGACTTTTAACAATGGACCATTGTTGATTTTTGACAATGAAGCAATGGACCATTGTTGATTTTTACTAATGGACCATTGTTGATTTTTGACTATCTAACAATGGACCATTGTTGATTTTTGACAATCACCAACAATGGACCATTGTTGATTTTTGATTTGACAATGGCCAATTGTTACTTTTGACCATTGTTGATTTTTGACAATGGACCATTGTTGATTTTAATTGACAATTGTTGATTTTTAACAATGGACCATTGTTGATTTTTGACGGCATTTGATTTTTAACAATGGACCATTGTTGATTTTTGACAATTTTTGATTTTTATCATGGACCATTGTTGACTTGTTGATTTTTTGACTGTGACTTGTTGATTTTTGACAATTTAACAATGGACCATTGTTGATTTTTGACAATTTGACAATGGACCATTGTTGACTTTTGGACAATGGACCATTGTTGATTTTTGAACAATGGACCATTGTTGATTTTTGTAACAATGGACCATTGTTGACTTTTGACAATGGGCCATTGTTGATTTTTGATTTCAATGGACCATTGTTGATTTTTAACAATGGACCATTGTTGATTTTTGAAAACAATGGACCATTGTTGATTTTTGATTTTAACAATGGACCATTGTTGATTTTTGTTTTACAATGGACCATTATTGATTTTTGACAATCAAACAATGGACCATTGTTGATTTTTAACAATGGACCATTGTTGATTTTTGAAAATTTAACAATGGACCATTGTTGATTTTTAATAATGGACCATTGTTGATTTTTGACTATTTAACATGGACCATTGTTGACTTACAGATTTTTACAATGGACCATTGTTGATTTTTGACTATTTAACAATGGACCATTGTTGATTTTTAACAATGATAACAATGCTGTTGATATTTAACAATGGACCATTGTTGATTTTTGAGCCATTGTTGACTATGGAGCATTGTTGATTTTTAACAATGGACCATTGTTGATTTTTGACAATCTGACAATGGACCATTGTTGATTTTTGAACAATTGGACCATTGTTGATTTTTGACTATCTAACAATGGACTATTGTTGATTTTTGACAATGGGACCATTGTTGATTTTTGACTATTTAGCAATGGCACTGTTGACTTGATTTTTGACAATGGACCATTGTTGATTTTTGAATATCTAGCAATGGACCCTTGTTGATTTTTGACAATGGACCATTGTTGATTTTTGTATATTTAACAATGGACCATTGTTGATTTTTGACAATGGACCATTGTTGATTTTGACAATCTAACAATGGACCATTGTTGATATTTAACAATGGACCATTGTTGATTTTTGAAAATCGACCATTGCAAGGACTTGTTGATTTTTAACAATGGACTATTGTTGATTTTTGACTATTTAACAATGGACCATTGTTGATTTTTGACTATTTAACAATGGACCATTGTTGATTTTTGACTATTTAACACTGGACCATTGTTGATTTTTGACAATGGGCCATTGTTGATTTTTGACAATGGACCATTTTGATTTTTGACTATTTAACAATGGACCATTGTTGATTTTTGACAATGGGCCATTGTTGACTTTTGGACAATGGACCATTGTTGATTTTTGACTATTTAACAATGGACCATTGTTGATTTTTCACAATCAAGCAATGGACCATTGTTGATTTTTAACAATATGGACCATTGTTGATTTTTGAATATTTAACAATGGACCATTGTTGATTTTTCACAATGGACCATTGTTTATTTTTGACTATTTAATAATGGACCATTGTTGACTTTTGACAATGCATCATTGTTGATTTTTGACAATGAACCATTGTTGATTTTTGAATATTTAACAATGGACCATTGTTGATTTTTGACAATCAAACAATGGAAAGGACCATTGTTGATATTTAACAATGGACTATTGCTGATTTATGAAAATCAAGCAATGAAGCATTGTTGATTTTTAACAATGGACCATTGTTGATTTTTGACTTTTTAACAATGGACCATTGTTGATTTTTGAATATTTAACAACGGACCATTGTTGATTTTTCACAATGGACCAGTTGATTTACATAACACTGGACCATTGTGTTTTTGACAATCAAACAATGGACCATTGTTGATTTTGGACCATTGTTTATTTTTGACTATTTAACACTGGACCATTGTTGATTTTTGACAATCAACCAATGTGATTTTGACAATGGACCATTGAACATTGTTGATATTTAACAATGGACCATTGTTGATTTTTGAAAATCAAGCAATGAAGCATTGTTGATTTTTGACTTAATGGACCATTGTTGATTTTTGACTATTTAACAATGGCCATTGTTGATTTTTGACAATGGACCATTGTTGATTTTTGACTCTTTAACAATGGAACATTGTTGATTTTTGATAATTGACCATTGTTGATTTTTGACTATTTAACAATGGACCATTGTTGACTTTTGACAATGGGCCATTGTTGATTTTTGACACATGGGCCATTGTTGATTTTTGACAATGGGCCATTGTTGATTTTTGACAATGGGCCATTGTTGATTTTTGACAATGGACCAATGTTGATTTTTGACTTAACAATGGCCATTGTTGATTTTTAGCAATGGACCATTGTTGATTTTTGAATATTTAACAATGGACCATTGTTGATTTTTCACAATGGACCATTGTTTATTTTTTGACCATTGAGATAATGGACCATTGTTGACTTTTGACTGTCGGTGATTTTGACAATCGATCATTGTTGATTTTTGACAATGAACCAAGAGACCATTGTTGATTTTAAATAATGGACCATTGTTAATTTTTGAATATTTAACAATGGACCATTGTTGATTTTTGACAATCAAACAATGGACCATTGTTGATTTTTGACAATCAAACAATGGACCATTGTTGATTTTTGACAATCAAACAATGGACCATTGTTGATATTTAACAATGGACCATTGTTGATTTTTTAAAATCAAGCAATGAAGCATTGTTGATTTTTAATAATGGACCATTGTTGATTTTTGACTATTTAACAATGGACCATTGTTGACTTCAAACAATGGACAACTGTTTATATTTAACAATGGAACATTGTTGATTTTTGACAATTTGACAATGGATAACTGTTGATATTTAACAATGGACCATTGTTGATATTGTTGATATTTGACAATGGACCATTGTTGATTTTTGGACCATTTTTTTGACAATGGACCATTGTTGATTTTTGACAATGGACCATTGTTGATTTTTGACTATTTAACAATGGACCATTGTTGACTTTTGACAATGGGCCATTGTTGATTTTTGACTATTTAACAATGGACCATTGTTGACTTCAAACAATGGACAACTGTTGATATTTAACAATGGAACATTGTTGATTTTTGACAATTTGACAATGGATAACTGTTGATATTTAACAATGGACCATTGTTGATTTTTGACAATGGACAATGGACCATTTTGTTGACCATTGTTGATTTTTCACTATGGACCATTGTTGATTTTTACTATTTAATAATGGACCATTGTTGACTTTTGACAATGCATCATTGTTGATTTTTGACAATGAACCATTGTTGATTTTTGAATATTTAACAATGGACCATTGTTGATTTTTGACAATCAAACAATGGAAAGGACCATTGTTGATATTTAACAATGGACTATTGTTGATTTATGAAAATCAAGCAATGAAGCATTGTTGATTTTTAACAATGGACCATTGTTGATTTTTGACTTTTTAACAATGGACCATTGTTGATTTTTGACAATCATAGCAATGGACCATTGTTGATTTTTGAATATGGTTAACAACGGACCATTGTTGATTTTTCACAATGGACCATTGTTTATTTTTTACTATTTAATACTGGACCATTGTTGATTTTTGACAATGAACCAATGGACCATTGTTAATTTTAAACAATGGACCATTGTTGATTTTTGAATATTTAACAATGGACCATTGTTGATTTTTGACAATCAAACAATGGAATGGACCATTGTTGATATTTAACAATAGACCATTGTTGATTTTTGAAAATCAAGCAATGAAGCATTGTTGATTTTTAACAATGGACCATTGTTGATTTTTGACTATTTAAAAATGGACCATTGTTGATGTTTGACTATTTAACAATGGACCGTTGTTGATTTTTGACAGTTGCCATTGTTGATTTTTGACAATGGGCCATTGTTGATTTTTGACTCTTTAACAATGGAACATTGTTGACTTTTGATAATTGACCATTGTTGATTTTTGACTATTTAACAATGGACCATTGTTGATTTTTGACAATGGGCGCCTTGTTGTTGCCATTGTTGATTTTTGACAATGGGCCATTGTTGATTTTTGACAATGGGCCATTGTGACCTTTTGACAATGGGCCATTGTTGATTTTTGACAATCAAGCAATGGACCATTGTTGATTTTTAGCAATGGACCATTGTTGATTTTTGAATATTTAACAACGGACCATTGTTGATTTTTCACAATGGACCATTGTTTATTTTTTACTATTGAATAATGGACCATTGTTGACTTTTGACAATCGATCATTGTTGATTTTTGACAATGAACAAAGGCACCATTGTTGATTTTAAATAATGGACTATTGTTGATTATTGAATATTTAACAATGGACCATTGTTGATTTTTGACAATCAAACAATGGACCATTGTTGATTTTTGACAATCAAACAATGGACCATTGTTGATTTTTGGCTTGTTTTTTTGACAATCAAACAATGGACCATTGTTGATATTTAACAATGGACCATTGTTGATTTTTTAAAATGGCCATTGTTGATTTGCAATGGAGCATTGTTGATTTTTAATAATGGACCATTGTTGATTTTTGACTATTTAACAATGGACCATTGTTGACTTTTACAACCTTGTTTCTACAATGGACAATTGTTGATATTTAACAATGGAACATTGTTGATTTTTGACAATTTGACAATGGATAACTGTTGATATTTAACAATGGACCATTGTTGATTTGTGACAATTTGACAATGGAGCATTGTTGATTTTTGACAATGGACCATTGTTGATTTTTCACTATTTAACAATGGATTATTGTTGATTTTTGACAATGGGCCATAGTTGATTTTTGACTATTTAACAATGGACCATTGTTGAGACTTCAAACAATGGACCACTGTGTTTTTGATATTTAACAATGGAACATTGTTGATTTTTGACAATTTGACAATGGATCATTGTTGATATTTCAATGGACCATTGTTGATTGACAATACAATGGACCATTGTTGATTTTTGACAATTTGACAATGGACCATTGTTGATTTTTGAACAATGGACCATTGTTGATTTTTGACAATTTAACAATGGACCATTGTTGATTTTTGACAATGGACCATTGTTGACCATTGTTGACTTTTGAACAATGCATTGTTGACTTTTAACAATGGACCATTGTTGATTTTTGACAATCAAACAATGGACCATTGTTGATTTTTGACAATCAAACAATGGACCATTGTTGATATTTAACAATGGACCATTGTTGATTTTTTAAACATTCGAGCAATGAAGCATTGTTGATTTTTAATAATGGACCATTGTTGATTTTTGACTATTTAACAATGGACCATTGTTGACTTCAAACAATGGACAACTGTTGATATTTAACAATGGAACATTGTTGATTTTTGACAATTTGACAATTGATAACTGTTGATATTTAACAATGGACCATTGTTGATTTGTGACAATTTGACTGGACCTTACAATGGAGCATTGTTGATTTTTGACAATGGACCATTGTTGATTTTTGACAATCAAACAATGGACCATTGTTGATTTTTAACAATTGGACCATTGTTGATTTTTGACTATTTAACAATGGACTATTGTTGATTTTTGACAATGGGCCATTGTTGATTTTTGACTATTTAGCAATGTACCATTGTTGACTTTTGACAATGGACCATTGTTCATTTTTGAATATCAAACAATGGACCCTTGTTGATTTTAAACAATGGACCATTGTTGATTTTTGTGTATTTAACAATGGACTATTATTAATTTTTGACAATCAAACAATGGACCATTGTTGATATTTAACAATGGACCATTGTTGATTTTTGAAAATCAGGAGCAATGAAGCATTGTTGATTTTTAACAATGGACTATTGTTGATTTTTCACTATTTAACAATGGACCATTGTTGATTTTTCACAATGGACCATTGTTTATTTTTTACTATTTAATAATGGACCATTGTTGACTTTTGACAATGCATCATTGTTGATTTTTGACAATGAACCATTGTTGATTTTTGAATATTTAACAATGGACCATTGTTGATTTTTGACAATCAAATAATGGAAAGGACCATTGTTGATATTTAACAATGGACTATTGTTGGTTTTTCAAAATCAAGCAATGAAGCATTGTTGATTTTTAACAATTGACCATTGTTGATTTTTGACTTTTTAACAATGGACCATTGTTGATTTTTGACAATCAAGCAATGGACCATTGTTGATTTTTGAATATTTAACAAAGGACCATTATTGATTTTTCACAATGGACCATTGTTTTTTTTTTAATATTTAATACTGGACCATTGTTGATTTTTGACAATGAACCAATGGACCATTGTTAATTTTAAACAATGGACCATTGTTGATTTTTGAATATTTAACAATGGACCATTGTTGATTTTTGACAATCAAACAATGGAATGGACCATTGTTGATATTTAACAATAGACCATTGTTGATTTTTGAAAATCAAGCAATGAAGCATTGTCGATTTTTAACAATGGACCATTGTTGATTTTTGACTATTTAAAAATGGACCATTGTTGATGTTTGACTATTTAACAATGGACCGTTGTTGATTTTTGGACAGTTGCCATTGTTGATTTTTGACAATGGGCCATTGTTGATTTTTGACTCTTTAACAATGGAACATTGTTGACTTTTGAATGGAACGTGACCATTGTTGACTTTTTGCCTATTTAACAATGGACCATTGTTGACTTTTGACAATGGGCCATTGTTGATTTTTGACAATGGGCCATTGTTGATTTTTGACAATGGGCCATTGTTGATTTTTGACAATCAGCAATGGGCCATTGTTGATTTTTGGCAATGGACCATTGTTGATTTTTGGCTTGGACCATTGTTGATTTTTGACTATTTAACAACGGACCATTGTTGATTTTTCACAATGGACCATTGTTTATTTTTTACTATTGAATAATGGACAATTGTTGACTTTTGAGGTGTGGGGCGGATTAGACAATGGACCATTGTTGATTTTTGACTATAACAATGGACCAAGGTGATTTTGTAAACAATGGACCATTGTTGATTTTTGAAATAAATAATGGACCATTGTTGATTTTTGGACCATTGTTGATATTTAACAATGGACCATTGTTGATTTTTGACAATCAAACAATGGACCATTGTTGATTTTTGACAATGAAACAATGGACCATTGTTGATTTTTGGCAATCAAACAATGGACCATTGTTGATATTTAACAATGGACCATTGTTGATTTTTGACAATCAAGGCACTGAAGCATTGTTGATTTTTAATAATGGACCATTGTTGATTTTTGACTATTTAACAATGGACCATTGTTGACTTCTGACATCAAACAATGGACAACTGTTGATATTTAACAATGGAACATTGTTGATTTTTGACAATTTGACAATGGATAATTGTTGATTTTTAACAATGGACCATTGTTCATTTTTGACAATTAGACAATGGACCATTGTTGATTTTTGACAATGGACCAATGGCCATTGGATTTGATTGTTGACTTTTGTTAATTTTTGACAATTGTTTTTTTTTTTTTTTTTTTCCCTGGGTGTTTGTGGGTTGTGATTTTGTAGTTTAATTGCCATTTCTTTAGTTTGGGATATTTTGTTTTTGACTTCTGTGAGATTTAAGTCGTCTTAAATTTGAGGCTATGCGCTTCTCGCTGCCAGGATTATGTGAGATCCTACAGTTTTTTTATATCTGACAAGTTCTTCGGTTTGTAAGAAGCAGAGTGAAAGTTCTGGTGATGGAGAAATGTTCAATGATAGAGTTTTGTTTAGTGCCTTGAATACTTTGGACCAAAGGAGATATCCTGGAAGAAACCTCTTCCAGAGTGCTCTGGACCTCAGACTGGGACAAAGGTTCACCTTCCAACAAGACAATGACCCTAAGCACACAGCTAAAATAACAAAGGAGCAGCTTCAGAATAACTCTGTTACCATTCTTGACTGGCCCAGCCAGAGCCCTGACCTCAACCCAACTGAGCATCTCTGGAGAGACCTGAAAATGGCTGTCCACCAACGTTCACCATCCAACCTGACGGAACTGGAGAGGATCTGCAAGGAAGAATGGCAGAGGATCCCCAAATCCAGATGTGAAAAACTTGTTGCATCATTCCCAAGAAGACTCATGGCTGTAGTAGCTCAAAAGGAAGGGGCTTCTACTCAATACTGAGCAAAGGCTCTGAATACTTATAATCATGTGAGATTTCAGTTTTTCTTTTTTAATAAATTTGCAAAAATATCTACATTTCTGTTTTTTTCTGTCAATATGGGGTGCTGAGTGTACATTAATGAGAAATAAAATGAACTTTTTTGCTGTTAGCAAATGGCTGCAATGAAACAGAGTGAAAAATTTAAAGGGGTCTGAATACTTTCCGTACCCATTGTATACACAAATAAAGGAACATATATATATATATATATATATATATATATACAGCACAGAAAAAAAGTTTGGACACACCTTCTCATTACAAGAGTTTTCTGTATTTTCATGACTATAAAAATTGTAGATTCACACTGAAGGCATCAAAACTATGAATTAACACATGTGGAATTATATACTTAACAAAAAAGTGTGAAACAACTGAAAATACGTCTTATATTCTAGGTTCTTCAAAGTAGCCACCTTTTGCTTTGATTGCTGCTTTGCACACTCTTGGCATTCTCTTGATGAGCTTCAAGAGGTAGTCACCTGAAATGGTCTTTCAACAGTCTTGAAGGAGTTCCCAGAGATGCTTAGCACTTGTTGGCCCTTTTGCCTTCACTCTGCAGTCCAGCTCACCCCAAACCATCTCGATTGGGTTTAGGTCTGGTGACTGTGGAGGCCAGGTCTTCTGGCGTAGCACCCCATCACTCTCCTTCTTGATCAAATAGCCCTTACAAAGTGTGAAAGATCCTCAGTGCGCCAACACCGCTTTGGCCACACCTGAGACTTCTTTCATAAAAAAACCACACTCACTGCCAGTGAGTGCTGGGTTCACAAGATAAATACAAGACAAGCTTTCTAAATTTTGTATATTTATTAACCCCTAAATGGGTCGGTATTAACATCTAACACATGCAGTTCAGAACAGATATGCAGATATATGCAAGCATTAACAGTTACTAGTTACAATATACAGTGCAATAAAATAAAAGGGAATAAAAGTGAAATAATTACTTTACCACACATATCCTGGATGTGGCTCTATAGTCCAACACTCACACATAGCATGTGGAGTTAACCAATGGAGGCAGTAACATCAACACAACATTCCAGCCTGCATGCTCATCACAGTCTCGCAGTAGTAGTCTCATCATAGTATTCTCTCAGTGGTAGTCTCAGCCCAATCTCCTCCCCCTGACCTCTTACCTCATCTTTTATATCCTTGATTACACCACCCAGAATGAGGTCACCGGCGACGGCAAGTCTGATTGATTAATGCACTCAAGTCCGGATTCTTTGTAAGGAGATGGGACCAAGTGAAATGATACAATGTTATCAACCATGTCTGATCAACAGCCCAGGCTGAACAATGCATGTTTATTTGATCACCCAGGGCTATGTAGGAATTCAATAGAGCTATTCTGGGATGGATACAAAGCCCTATTGTTACAATGTTGCCACTAATGACAACATACACCTAGGATTAGGGCTGCGCACATTATAAGTAAATGGAACTAAGAGGGAGATACGATACCCAGAGATCAAAATACATCTTTGAGTTATAGCCATTTTTAAGTGGAATCATCACACACAGTCTGGAGGTGTGTTTGGGGTCATTGTCCTGTTGAAAAATAAACGATGGTCCAACTAAACGCAAACCGGATGGAATAGCATGCCGCTGCAAGATGCTGTGGTAACCATGCTGGTTCAGTATTCCTTCAATTTTGAATAAATCCCTAACAGTGTCACCAGCAAAGCACCCCCACACCATCACACCTCCTCCTCCATGCTTCACGGTGGGAACCAGGCATGTAGAGTCCATTCGTTCACCTTTTCTGCATCGCACAAAGACACGGTGGTTGGAACCAAAGATCTTAAATTTGGACTCATCAAACCAAAGCACAGATTTCCACAGGTCTAATGTCCATTCCTTGTGTTCTTTAGCCCAAACAAGTTTCTTCTGCTTGTTGCCTGTCCTTAGCAGTGGATTCCGAGCAGCTATTTTACCATGAAGGCCTGCTGCACACAGTCTCCTCTTAACAGTTGTTGTAGAGATGTGTCTGCTGCTAGAACTCTGTGTGGCATTGACCTGGTCTCTAATCTGAGCTGCTGTTAACCTGCGATTTCTGAGGCTGGTGACTCGGATGAACTTACCCTCCGCAGCAGAGGTGACTCTTCCTTTCCTGGGGCGGTCCTCATGTGAGTCAGTTTCTTTGTAGCGCTTGATGGTTTTGGCCACTGCAATTGGGGACACTTTCAAAGTTTTCCCAATTTTCGGACTGACTGACCTTCATTTCTTAAAGTAATGATGGCCACTCGTTTTTCTTTACTTAGCTGCTTTTTTCTTGCCATAATACAAATTCTAACACTCCATTCAGTAGGACTATCAGCTGTGTATCCATCTGACTTCTGAACAACACAACTTATGGCCCCAACCACATTTATAAGGCAAGAAATACCACTTATTAAACCTGACAGGGCACACCATTTCAGGTGACTACCTCTTGAAGCTCATCAAGAGAATGCCAAGAGTGTGCAAAGCAGTAATTAAAGCAAAAGGTGGCTACTTTGAAGAACCTAGAATATAAGACATATTTTCAGTTGTTTCACACTTTTTTGTTAAGTATATCATTCCACATGTGTTAATTCATAGTTTTGATGCCTTCAGTGTGAATCTACAATTTTTATAGTCATGAAAATACAGAAAACTCTTGGAATGAGAAGGTGTGTCCAAACTTTTGGTCTGTACTGTATATATATATATGCACATACATATAGGTACATATATACTCATACATACAGGTACAAATATAATCAGACATACAACTACATACGTATATACACACACATACTTACAGGTAAGTAATGCATTGCAGTAGTGATAAGACCCCTAGGGGGGTCTAATAAATGCAAAAAAAAATAAAAAGTAAAAAAAAATAGATAAAAAATAAAAAAATATTAAACGTGTGAATCACCCCCCCTTTCCCTAGAACACATATAAAAGTACAAAAATACTGTGAAACACATACACATTAAGTATCCCTGTGTCTGAAAACGCCCGGTCTACAAATCTATAAAAATAGTTTTCCCGTACGCTAAACGCCGTATCGGGAAAAAAAATCAAAAGTGCCAAACCGCCATTTTTTCACTGTTTTGCCTCTGATAAAAATTTGAATAAAAAGTGATCAAATGAATAGTAATTCCCAAAAATGGTATAACTAAAAAGTACACCTGGTCCTGCAAAAAATGATGCCCTATGCACCCCTGTACACAGAAGTATAAGAAATTTATGGGTGTCAGAATTTGGCAACTTTTAGAAAAAAAAATTTTTTGCGCAGTTTTGGATTTTTGGTTTGGAAAGGGGGGGGGGAGTCAAAAACGAAAATCGAAAAATTCCTCTGGCAGGAAGGGGCTAAATAGGTCGTTACCTGCTGCAGTAACCCCAGCAGGTAACGGGCCCTATTTACTTACTGATCAACGCTATAGGAGCGGTGGATCGGTAATTAAGGTTGGGATCGCCAGGCCAGGGCCGCTTTAACCATATGGTCAACGGTGCATTTGCATCGGGCCCTATGGTAGCCGGGGCCCCTTTGAGTTTGCCAGAGGACACCAATGAGTTGAAGCCAGTAATGAAGTAGGGAGCTCTACACTCCCTGATTCACCACACAGACACTGTCTTTGCTCCCGGTGTCCTGGGAGCAGGAGGCGCGATGTAGTGACGTCACTTACATCGCGCCTGTTACTCCTTAAAGTCTCCGGGACCAGAGAGGACTGAATGGGGGAACGGGGAAAGGTGAGTATTAAGGTTTTGTTTTTTTCTTTGATATATACAGTTGAGTTTATGATACTGTGGGGGCAATCTGAGGGGTGGGAGGACATGATACTGTGGGGGGCAACCTGATGTGTGGGAGGACATGATACTGTGGGGGCACGCTGAGGAGTGGGGAGACATGATACTGTGGGGGCAATCTGAGGGGTGGTAGGACATGATACTGGGGGGGAAACCTGAGCGGTTGGGGGCATGATACTTTGGGAGCAACCTGAAGGGTGGGGGACATGAATCTGGTGGGGGGGGGGTAACCAGGAGAAGGACATGAAAATGTGGGGGCAACCTGTGGGGGGAACATGACTCTGAGGGAGCAATTTGATTGGGAGATGAAACTGTGGGGGAAACCTGGGGGGAATGACACTGTGGGGGCAACCTTGGGGGAATATAACACTATGAGAGCAACCAGGGGGGTGGGGGGACATAATACTGTGGGAGCAACCGGGGGGGAGGGGAACATGACACTGTGGGGGCAACCTAAGGGGGACATGAAAGTGTGGGGGGATATGATACTGTGGAGGCAACCTGGGGAATGGGGGGACATGAAATTGTGGGGGCAACCTGGAAGGGGACATTATGAGGGGTATTATATTGTATAGGGCAGTGATGGCGAACCTTTTAGAGACCGAGTGCCCAAACTGCAACCCAAAACCCACTAAATTATCACAAAGTGCCAACATGGCAATTTAACCTTAAATTAACCAGGATCTGTTTTATATTGACCGGGCAATGTTATTACAGCCTGTAATAATATCACATGTCTGCTATAAAACAGATACTGTGTGATATAAATAGTGAAGGGCCCCCACACAGTACAATGCGCTCCGAAGTGGCCCCCAGACAGTACAATGCGCTCCACAGTGGCCCCCAGACAGTACAATGTGCTCCAGAGTGGCCCCCAGACAGTATTATATGCTCCAGAATTGCCCCCACACAGTATTATATGCTCCACTGTGGCCCCCACTCAGTATTATATGCTTCACAGTGGCCCCCGCACAGTATTATATGCTTCACAGTGGCCCCCGCACAGTATTATATGCTTCACAGAGGCCCCTGCACAGTATTATATGCTCCATTTTGGGCCCCCCACATTATATGCTTCACAGTGTCCCCCATACAGTATTAGATGTTTCAGTGTCCCCCATACAGTAGTATATGCTTCAGTGACCCCCACACAGGATTAGATGCTTCAGTGTCCCCCATATAGTATTAGATGCTTCAGTGACCCCCATACAGTATTAGATGCTTCAGTGCCCCCCATACAGTATTAGATGTTAAAAATCAACAATGCTCCATTGTCAAAATCAACAATGGTTCATTGTGTAAAATCAACAATGGTCCATTGTTAAATAGTCAAAAATCAACAATGGTAAATTGTTAAAAATCAACAATGGTCCATTGTTAAAAATCAACAATGCTTCATTGCTTGATTTTCAAAAATCAACAATGGTCCATTCTTAAATATCAACAATGGTCCATTGTTTGATTGTCAAAAATCAACAATGGTCCATTGTTAAATATTCAAAAATCAACAATGGTCCATTGTTAAAAATCAACAATGGTCCATTGTTTGATTGTCAAAAATCAACAATGGTCCATTGTCAAAAGTCAACAATGGTCCATTATTAAATAGTAAAAAATCAACAATGGTCCACTGTCAAAAATCAACAATGGTCCATTATTAAATATTCAAAAATCAACAATGGTCCATTGTTAAAAATCAACAGTGGTCCATTGCTAAATAGTCAAAAATTAACAATGGCGCATTGTTAAAAATCAACAATGGTACATTGCTAAATAGTCAAAAATCAACAATGGTCCATTGTCAAAAATCAACAATGGTCCAATTTTAAATATCAACAATGGTCCATTGTTAAAGATCAACAATGGTCCATTGTTTGATTGTCAAAAATCAACAATGGCCCATTGTCAAAAATCAACAATGGTCCATTGTTTGATTGTCAAAAATCAACAATGATCCACTGTTAAAAAATCAACAATGGTCCTTTGTCAAAAATCAGCAATGGTCTATTGTCAAAAATCAACAATGGTCCATTATTAAATAGTCAAAAAACAACAATGATCCATTTTTAAAAGTCAGCAATGGTCCATTGTTAAATTATCAAAAATCAACAATGGTCCATTTCCAAATTGGCAAAAATCAACAATGGTCCATTGTTAAAAATCAACAATGCTCCATTTTTAAAAGTCAGCAATGGTCCATTGTTAAATAATCAAAAATCAACAATGGTCCATTGTTAAATAGTTAAAAATCAACAATGGCCCATTGTTAAATAGTCAAAAATCAACAATGGGGCGTGGCCTGGACGCGCATGGAGTAGCACGCGCGCAGGTCCTTCTCCGCTCCTCCACTCGCTACTGAGACCCGTGGACCCCTCAGCAGGCGCAGTATGGGCAAGCGCTTACCGAGGAAGGTGGCCCCGGGCACCCCAGCGCCCGTGGAGAGGTCTGGGGGGGCCACCCTGGACGCCTTTCTGGCCCAGCGGCCTTCTCTACCGGGCCAGGCTGCTGCGGGGCGGCCATCTTGGATTTCCTCCGCTCTCCAGGCACAGGGGTCGCAGCGCAGCTTCTCTCCTCCCGCGCTCCCCCTGTCAGCCAGCGGAGCGCCGCTTCAACAGAGATCCCTGTCGGCGCCTGGGCAACCCAGAGTTTCCCCAGCACGAGTACTCCCACAGTCTCCTCACCCTGGGATGTCCCAGCAACTACATTCTGCTTCACCAGCACTCCTGGCAGAGCGGCATGAGAGGACCCCGGATGTTTCCAGCTTCTCAAGGAGTTCTGAGGTCAGTGGCTCTGCTCCCTCCTACACCGCTGATGAGTTGCAGCCTGTGGCCACAGAGCTGGTCTCTGTGGCCCCCCATCTACTATCTTCCCCCATCGCCCCTCCCCTCCATGGCTCAGAGGGGGATGGCGCGGTGGAAGGCTCTGGCGTAGGGGCTCCTCCGCCCCGCACTCCCAAGGATTATGGCTCCCCCCCTCCAGTCCTGTACCCCCAGAGCTGCATTCCAGGCCCATCTTCAGCACCATCATCCATGGCGGACCTTCTTCCTCAACTTACTACTAAACAAGACCTTAAAAGTATGGTTGCGGAAATCACAGCATCCTTCCGATCTGAAATTGCTACCCTCCGCACTGATTTACACTCCATTGCTAACCGAATGGACACGCTGGAGAATGACCATGACACTACCAGGGACTATGTTGCCTCACTGCATGATACTACCACTAAACAGGGTTCAGCTATACGGGACATGCAACGCCACTTGGAGGATCTTGACAACAGGGGCCGGCGCAACAATATACGCATCAAGGGACTCCCAGAGGCTGACCAATCTGAGGATCTGCCTGTTCTGCTGGAGGCTGTCTTCAACACTATACTGCAGGAGCCCCCGTCCCACAAAATTAAGTTTGATAGGGCACATCGAGCCCTTCGACCCAGAGGATCTTCCGCCACACCCCGTGATGTCATCTGCTGCCTCCACGACTTCACCCTTAAAGAGGCTATAATGAGCAAAGTGCGCAAACTCAAAGACTTCGAGTTTCAGGGAGCTCCACTACAATTCTATCAGGATCTGTCGCTAATCACCCTCCAGAAACGCCGCCATCTCCGACCCCTCCTCCAGATTCTTCAGGAGCACCAAATTCCTTACCGGTGGGGATTTCCGTTTGCTCTCATTGCTCGTAGGGATGGTCGCTCCGCTACGCTTCGCTCCTTTGCGGATTTGCCTCTCTTCTGTGACCAATTGGATGTTCCCCTGCCGGATTTAACAGACTGGGAGCTATTCTCTCCACCCCCTCCCCCACCACCGGTTTGGCAACGATTGGAGCCCAGACGACGTCATGCATCCTCCGCGGTGGTGACCACTCGGAGGCCCCGGCTGGAGACTGATCCCTGAGGAGGCCCCTTGAGACGTTCTCCCTTTTCTCGGTGGTGCTTTGGAATCTGCATGCCTTAATGTTATGTTTGCTTCTCTTTTTTTCTTTTTTAGGTCTACGGGTCTCATCTATTATGCTTATTGTTGGATTGTTTTAGCGGAGTGGGGGCGGGGTGGGGTTCCGGTGACTCCCCTTCCTTCCTTCTTTTTACTGGTGGTTGGGGATCCACCGCCTCCCCTCCGACCTCCTGTCCACGCTCTCCCCCCTAAGGGGATACTTGGACTGTGCGGCCATTGATCCTGATTGGACCTCTGGCTGCCCTCATTGGTCCCCAGGCGAGTGACTTAGCCTCGCCCACAAAGTATTGTTTAACTGTTTTTATTTTTACTTTGTCATTTATGATGTCTTTTGCCTCCCTCCCTCCCTCTCTTTCCCCCCCCCCCTCCCTGATCTAGAGACCCTGCCTCGACTTTGGGTTCCTGTTTGTGGATTGCCCTTTTGCCTCTCCGAGGGAAACTTGCCAGCGTCATGTGAGATGGGTGAGCTTATTGCAATCCGCCACTGTCCTCCAATCCTGGGTCCCAATGGTTAGGTGCGTGACAGTTAATGTCAAGGGCCTGGGTTCCAACATTAAAAGGCGCCATGTCCTTAGAGAACTCCGCTCCTTACGAGCGGATGTGGCGTTTCTTCAGGAGACTCATTTTGACCGCGCTGGTACTTTTGCCTTCGCTAAGCATTATTTTCCCGCAGCTTTTTCAGCCTTCCACAATCGACGCAGAGCTGGGGTGGCTATCCTTCTTTCTCAATCCTGCCCAATTACAGTGACGACTTCCCACATAGACCCAGGTGGCCGGTTTGTTATCTTGGAGGGGCTCCTTTATGGTGCCCCGATTGTTTTATGCAATGTCTATGCCCCCAATTCAGCACAGATCCCGTTCTTGCGCCGGGTATTCTCCCGTCTGCGTGCTCTCCCACCATCAGCTTGGCTGGTGGGGGGAGACTTTAACATGGTCTTCTCTGAACGGGCGGATCGTCTGGCGTTACCCCAGGGCCCAACCCCCCATAGGTTGGCCCAACTTGCAAGGGAGTTCCGCAGGCTGATCCGCGCCCACTCTTTGTATGACCTTTGGCGAGTGGACAATCCTACGGCGCGCTCCTACACCTTCTTTTCTCACCCTCATAACACTCACACCCGCATTGACTACTTCTTTGGAAATGCTCCCGCTCTTCGTTTGCTTAGGGACACGAACATTGGCCCTCTCACCTGGTCTGATCATGCCCCAGTCGTGGTTACCTTATCTACGACTCCAGTTCCTACTCGCCAATGTCATTGGCGTCTTAACGAAACACTGCTCAATTCGCCGACCTCCCTCGAGACCCTGCGCACACACTTGATAGATTATTTTAGGGACAACTTAGGCTCGGTAGACTCTCTTGCCATTCTCTGGGAAGCCCATAAGGCGGTCATGAGAGGATGCTGTATCGCATTGGCTTCTAGGCTTAAAAGGGACAGACAGGCCCAGGAACAGCTCCTCCAAGCCCGTATTCGGTCCCTTACGACGACTTTGGCAGCGCATCCATCCCTGGGGGTTCTTCGCCGTTTGGTCCTGGCCCGGGCGGACCTCCGTGATTTGGAGACCCGCCATGTGGAACGACTTCTCCTTTATACCCGTCAGCGGTTTTTTGAACGAGGTAATAAATCTCATGCCCTCCTGGCAGGAACCCTCAGGGATCATCGGGCCTCTTCCACACCACACTCTGTCCGTGACCCCGTGGGTACTCTTCAACATCACCCTGATGCTGTGGCGCTGGCGTTCCACTCTTACTACTCTAAGCTGTATGACTTACCCCCCCCACGAGCACTACTCCCTGGGGATGACTCAACACTACTGGAAGACTATTTAAAGGATTGTTGTCTCCCACGCCTTCCTCCTGAGGCCCTAACCTCCCTGAACACCCCTATCACCAGGGAGGAACTAGAAGGGGTCCTGAAGGACCTCCCAAATGGGAAAGCCCCAGGCCCAGATGGGTTCACTTACAATTATTATAAGGTTTTCCAGGGTGAACTCTCTGCTCATCTATTGTCCCTCTTCAATTCCTTCCTTTCAGGTTCCCCTATACCCCCGACTATGCTCTCTTCACTACTCACATTGGTCCCTAAACCGGGTAAGGACTTGCAGGATTGTGCTAACTACCGACCGATTGCTTTGCTGAACACGGACCTGAAACTTTTCACCAAACTCTTAGCCAATAGACTGAATGCTTGGCTCCCTCTGCTTGTCCATAAGGACCAGGTGGGATTCATCCCCTGTCGTCAGGGTGGTGACAACACCAGGAGGACTGTGGATTTGGTGGAGGTGGCCAATCATTATTCTACCCCGGCCCTTCTCTTGAGCCTGGACGCTGAAAAGGCTTTTGACCGCATAAATTGGTCGTTTATGCATACTACGCTTAAGGCGTTCGGGCTTACGGGACCGTTTCTCACAGCTATCCAGGCCCTTTACTCCTTACCCTCAGCAGCAATTAAGCTTCCCCATGCATCTTCGCCCTTCTTCCCTATTCGAAATGGCACTAGGCAGGGTTGCCCCCTGTCACCCATCATATTTGCCCTCTGCATTGAACCGCTAGCGGCCAAGATTAGGCGAGACCCTAATATCAAGGGCATCATGGTCCAAGATAAGGAATTTAAGATATCTCTCTTTGCGGACGATGTACTCCTCACTCTCACCTCCCCTCATACTACCCTTCCAAACTTGCTGCGCTCGCTAGAGACCTATGGTGATCTCTCAGGGTATAAGGTGAACCCCGAGAAGACTGAGGCACTCCCACTTAACATCCCACGGGACCTTCTCCTTCTCCTCCGCTGTAATTACGATTTCCAGTGGCGGGAGTCCTCTATCCGCTACCTGGGAGTCCATATATCCACCTCCTATGCGACCCTCTACTCGGCAAACTACCCGCGGTTGTTTTGTGAGCTAAGAGCCCTATTGGACAAATGGCAACCCTTGCCTATCTCCCTTTTGGGGAGAATTGCTGCGGTCAAGATGACTCTCCTCCCGAAGCTACTGTATTTTTTCGAGACGCTCCCAGTCGCGATACCTCGGGGAGAATTACGGAACCTACAGAAAGCTATCTTCCAGTTTATCTGGAAAGCAAAACGACACCGAATACCTAGATCTGTTATGCTGGCGGATAGGGGGTCTGGGGGTATGGCTGTCCCACATCTGTTACATTATTACTGGGCGGCCCACTTACGCCATATCCCATTCTGGGCGACTATGCCAGCATACACCAGATGGGTGCAGATAGAGAAGCTATGGCTGGCACCCATGCATCCTAACGCGCTTCTGTGGGTCAGCTCCCCCCCCCCCCCCTGCCTCGTACCTGTTGGGCCCCATTCGGTTTACTAGATCTATCTGGTCTACCTGTTGTGCTAGATTCTCCCTGATGTCCCCGCGCTCATCTATGGTCTCCATACTATACAACCCCCTTCTCCCAGAGAGCCTGACTTCTGCCATGACTAAAGTGTGGTCTGAAGCTGGCCTTTACCGGATTGCTGACATGGTTGACCCTGGAACCTTGGAACTCAGGTCCTTTGCTTATCTTACAGCTAATCAAAACCTGCCAAGTACTGAATGGTTCCATTACTTGCAGGTGGTTCACTTTGTCCGCTCCCTCCATGGGTCTCTTAAGGTGTCACTCCCCACCGCTTTTGAAAAGATTTGCCGTGCAGGCACGTCCACTAGGGGCTTTATATCCTCTATTTACCAACTTCTTAACTCACAAACTACAGGCTCTCCTGTTAATCATCGCTATATGCTTAAATGGGAGGAGGCGGTGGGTAAACCCATCTCCCAGGAACAGTGGCGGATTGTATGGTCTCGGGCCCAGAAATCATCTCAGTGCATTACGTTTAGGGAAACGCAGTATAAGCTGTTGATGCATTGGTATCATACCCCGGCTCTCCTTCATACTTTAAACCCATTAGTTCCCCCATGGTGCTGGCGCTGTGGAGCTGCGGTGGGTACCCTGCACCATATCTTTTGGATGTGCCCTCTCATCCTCGGTTTTTGGAGGGAGGTCAGGACTCTGACGACTGCTCTCTTTTTGCAAGAGGTTCCTCTTGACCCTCTTCTTTATCTCCTGAACCTTCCCCCCCAGACACCTGAGCAATAAGTCATCCAGGCTTTTCTTGCATCTTTGTACTGCAGCTAAAACTCGAACAACTACCACCATCATCATGGACCACACAGGCCCCCCTCGTCAGTGTCCAGCCTGGGAGATGCTCTGGAGGAGTTCGGTTGAGGGCCCTCGTTCTCTCCAGTGACATCGCTATAGCCACTACTACTCCCATCCTCCCGTTCCCTCCATCTGGGTTACCTCTTTTGGGCTGTTGTGGTGTCAGACACTCTCTTAGCTTCATCGGTGACATTATTTGCCCGGGGTCTGTATATATTTTGGGGTCTGGCCTGAGGTCTGTATGTATTTCGGGGGTCAGCTTTGCTTAGTATATCGGGCACATATGGCTGTCTGTATAACTCTGGGGCTACATATGGAGTCACATCATATCCCTGGACACAGTATTGGGGGCACTACATCTCTCGGTAATGAAGACTAAAGGGCAGCTTGCAGTAGCAGAGGGGGCAGCAGTTAGCAGCCGGGTGTGCACTGTCTCACAAATGCCAGTAGGTGATATGTGCGTCCACGTGATGACCTGACCTAGTGGCTCAGATGACTGGCATAACCTACAGTATGGAGACTGTGGCAGCCTGGAATCTGAGAATGGATGTCAGACATGAGTCTTCTGTTATGTGAGAGTCCATGAGGTGGGATCCGCACCTATCAGACGTTTACTGAAAATCCTGTATATATGGTAAAATGTTTAGGGTGAGAATAAAGAAGTGACATCAAACCAAAAACTTCTGTTCCTAAAGACTTTCCAGGCCATTAAGGGGTTAAAATAATTGTATGCTGATGTCACAAGGCCCATTGATCATTTCTAAGGATACAGAGTTATGATGTCACAGGATGACATCGGGTCGGGGATCTGGCCACATTGTTGTGCCGCCTGGCCGGGACCAGTCCCGCCAGCACCCCCTAGTCTACAGCACTGTTTGGTGTATAACCCCGCCCCCATATGAACAAAGCCCTGCCCCTAAACCACCTCCCCCCCTCCTCCCGGGCCGTGGTGTAAAAAAGGTTGGGGACCACTGATGTACACCATATAAAAAGTCACACAATGTCCATATAGGTGATAGAATCCACTATATACATGTACACCATCTAAAAAGTCACACAATGTCCATATAGGTGATAGAATCCACTATATACATGTACACCATCTAAAAAGTCACACAATGTCCATATAGGTGATAGAATCCACTATATACATGTACACCATATAAAAAGTCACACAATGTCCATATGGTGATAGAACCACTATATACATGTACACCATATAAAAAGTCCCATGTCCTATGGGTGAATCCCTATATACATGTACACCATATAAAATGCCAGTAGGTGATATGTGCGTCCACGTGATGACCTGACCTAGTGGTCAGTCTTCACAATGTGGGGACAGAACCCGGCTCCTCCTCACTGCCCAGGAGTGAGAACTTGCCAACCTATTATAGGCCTTTAATGAGGCCCAGCTTCCACCAGTGCTTGAAGGCCCCTCCCTAGTAGAGCAAGAAGAGGTTAACAGAAACCAGGACTGTGGAGTCGGAGTCGTGGAGTCGGAGTCGGTGCCTATTTTGGTGGAGTCGGAGTCGGGGGTGTAAAATGGACCGACTCCGACTCCCAAAATATATAATAAATTGGTACAGTTAGTAGTACAATGCAGTATGTGCTGAATATATTTTCATAAGAATTTGGGAAAATGATGAAATGTTGAAAATGATGAAATGTCCTGTAAAGGTCTGTTCTATTCCTCATATAATGATGGGACTGAGTTCTGAGTGAACCTATAAGGTTTAGCAGTGCCAGGGCTGTGGAGTCGGAGTCGTGGAGTCGGAGTCGGTGCCTATTTTGGTGGAGTCGGAGTCGGAGTTGGAGTCAGGGGAAATTGAGGAGTCGGAGTCGGAGTCGGGGCTTTGGCATACCGACTCCACAGCCCTGACAGAAACAGCCTTCTCACAGCTAAGGTTTTACCTGAATTATAACCCGACCTACCACACATAAGTGAGGAATCTGGGAGAGACATAGCGACCTTCCAGAATGTTACCTGTCACCTTCTCACAGGCCCATGGCCTGCCCTCCTGGCTGCCATGGCAACCCCTCGGAACCCGTGATCTTGAGTATCTTCCGACTCCGGCAGCTGGTCCCAGCCCTCGGCTGTGTAACACAGCCAAGAGCAGGATGTAATACCGCAGGTAAAGCTTCTGTGCCCGCGGCATTACAGCGCCATGTGATTACGGTGCTGAGAGTTAACTATATGTTCAGCGCTATGTAATAATACAGGGCAGAGCAGGAAGGGGTTAAGGCCTGGCTGACTATCTTATGTGCATGGAGGACTCCCAGCTCTGCACTGAGAGATCATGTTATGGGATGGAACAGTCGGGCATTCTGAATTTTAATGCCCTTTCCTTTTCTTCTCAAGGGAGATAAAATGTCCTTGAAGGTGTCTGACAGCGACTTATTCCCCACTCACCATTGACAACACATGCACACCTGACTGGACAAATAGATGTCCAAAGCTATTGAAGTTGTATGGGCAACCTGTTACCAAGTGTGAAAAGCCCAATATACATCATCTGATCTGCGCTGTCACACTGAGCATTTTGGTGTTTGTTTATCCAAATCCCTTCACCCGTTGCAGATATAAGCCCTGTTAGTGTTGATTCAAATTAAGGTTTACTAGACAAGTGGGTGGTAACACTGCATGACATACAGCACACGGAGACCCCGCCCCAGAGGAACCACACTGTTACTAATGGAGATGTGAACTTAGCCTTACAGAATGGATCCAGAATCCAATAGCTCATTATTATCCCATGGAGGGGCTGCCCTCCTTACAGCTGACTCCACAAGCACAGACTCAAAATCTTGAGCTGAATGAGGGAGGCAATGCATGGTTATACCCATGTGATTCTTTTTAACTAGTATAAGGCTCCATTCAGATCAAGTTTTTTACATCTGTTAAGCAGATCTGTTTAATGGATGCAAAAATGGACACAAATGGATGTCCATCTGTTTACTTTTTTTTTTTTTTTTTTTACTAAAAAAAATGAAAACTTACATAAATGGATCCTTTTTTTAATTTTTTAAGAACATTAATGTCTATGTAAACAGATATGAAACTAGAAACTTGGCCACTGACAGACAGGTGCTAGGAATGGCGTCAAATTAAAGGGTTATTCCCATCTTGACACATTGCTGCTGAGATGGGAATAAGTGATCCCCAGCCTGACCTCAACGGCCGGTATTCACAGGAACAGCCAAGCAGTGCTGCACTACACCGTTCCTATAACTCCCACAGAGGAGAATGGAAAGCCACAGAAACATTCTAAAATCATGGACAAAGAAATCCAGCAAGCCTGACTGTTTCATCCAACGATGTAACTTTGAAAAGAACAGCTACCCAATAGACCCCATTATAGTCAGTGGGGGCCTTCAGGATCTCTTGGTGTCCATCGTTGATGGGTCCGAATTTATTGTTTAATCTAATCTTCTCTTCCTATAATTAATTCACCCAAAGAGTGGATTAAACAATGCAAATGTGAACACGCCCTTAGGACTTTAAAGGGAATCTGTCAGGTCAATCTGGAACACTAAACCACCTACAGGTCCTCATATTAGTGTCCCAGATTGCCCTGTTGTAATGCAATCCGCAGGCGCATTAAAAATAAAAAAAACCTTTATACTTACCTAGTTAAGGGTCCGATCAACGCTATTTGGTGAGAACAGTCTGGCTTATTCATGAGGCACGCCTCCTGGCGCCTGCGCTGTTCTTCAGTGAAGCCAAAGATGGACACCCCGGCTTCACTGCGTAATTGCGGGGCATGCGCACTGAAGCCGAGGTGTACTACTCTGGCTTCATTGAAGAACTGCGCAGGCGCGGGGAGTACAGCCGCAGGGTGAGTATAAAGCTTTTTTATTTTTAATGTGGCCATGGATTGCGTTATAACAGGGTGATTTGGGACACTAAACCCCAGGTCCATATGGACGTTTGGGTGGTTTAGTGTCTCAAATTGCCCTGACAGATTCCCTTTAAACCTCCAAAAGAAGGGCTTTGGTATTCCTGAATAGCTGAGTCTTCTCCAGCTAAGTCAACACTGTCCTCTTGTCATCCAAAAGATGGAGCCCTTCTTGGTCAACGTCCTAAGGGCCCTTTCACACTAACTATTCTGTCCACGTGCTATGAAATAATCAGACAGCACACAGACCCATTATAGACAATGGAGCCATTCACACATCTGTTGTTTTCACAGACCAAGAGGTACTAAGTGAAAAATTGCGGCATGCTCTATGTTCTCTACTTATCTCAGCCATTCAAGTCTATGTAACCATAATAAAGAATGGACAGCACACAGGTATCATCTGAAAAGTAAAGACAACATACATTTATTTTGCGGATGCAAAAGAAAAAAAAAATGGACATCACATGGATGGCATGGTGGCACACAGAAATACACTAGAATGTACAATGTCCACGAATAAGAGGGTAAAAATTTGGAAGAAAGATTTCCTGGTCTTCGTATGACAAGGCTTGGATTTTTGCCATCCAGCTGGTTGAGGGGACTGCAACTAGAAATAGGAATTCAATGACATGGAGGGGATTTATTAGAGTGCTAGAAAGAGGCGTAACTTCAATCTTCTGGGTCCAATGCAAGATTTATAATATGGCTCTCACATACCATTATAATACAGTTGTCGTCCTGTGTTGTAAGGAGCCCTTTTGGCCCCCACAGGCTCTAGGGCCTGGTAGCAATTTTTTTCCCCTTCACCCCCTGTAGTTATGTGCCTGGTGATAGCGGTAGATTTCACAATTATTATGAAGCTCCAGCCTCTTAATAGTTCTACCACATTACTGCGGGCCCCATGTGCCAGAATTGAAATCTACACCAGTTGGTTATTTCAGGTATTACTCATGTCAGTTTTCTGGTGTGACTTCTAGTAAATCTGTAGGGCAGAGGTGTCCTCGGCCTGCCTTGGTCTCTGCTTTCCACATCCCACTTTTCCCAAGTGTGCTATGTAGGTCAGATAATGGACAAAGTAGGATTATTATTGGCACCAGACAGAAAACTGGCATGCTTTTAACTTCTTCGAAGAAAGGGCGGACAAGATGTAAAAAAAGGACCAGTCAACAGTTCTGGATCCACTTTTCTTATACCTTTGTATCATATTATTCCTCTTTTATTTTATGAATAAATACCAATGAAGATTCCTAAGCAGAGGTCAGTAATACAATTATTAGCTGAAACATAGTATGGCAAGAGATCTTCTTTATAACAAGTAAGTTACAAGACGGTACTGGGTCATCAATTGGTGGCCGTAATTTCTTGACGACTCTGAAGAATCTTATGAGAGGCTGATCAGAGAAGACACCATTATTAAGGACATAAAGGAGATTATGCAGGACCAAACTTTTCCAGCCCATTAAAATACACTCACCACTAGCAGACCTTCTTCAATAGACTCCTATAGGTCATGCGATATGGCTCTCTGTGTAAATCAGGACTTACACTTTCATCACGTCCATGGCTTCCAGCATGCTTTGCGGTACTTAATGGATGTGATGTCATCCTCCATGTCTACAGTCATGGCCAAAAGTTTTGAGAATGACACAAATATTATATTTTCACATGATCTGCTGCCCTCTGGTTTTTATGTGTGTTTGTCAGATGTTTTTATCACATACAGAAATATAATTGCATTCATATTATGAGTAACAGAAGCTTATATTGACAGTTAGAATGAGTTAATGCAGCAAGTCAATATTTGCAGTGTTGACCCTTCTTCTTCAGGACCTCTGCAATTCTCCCTGGCATGCTCTCAATCAACTTCTGGACCAAATCCTGACTGATAGCAGTCCATTCTTGCAGAATCAATGCTTTAATTTTGTCTGAATTTGTTGGTTTTTGTTTGTCCACCCGTCTCTTGATGATTGACCACAAGTTCTCAATGGGATTAAGATCTGGGGAGTTTCCAGGCCATGGACCCAAAATCTCTATGTTTTGTTCCCTGAGCCATTTAGTTATCACCTTTGCTTTATGGCAAGGTGCTCCATCATGCTGGAAAAGGCATTGTTGAGCGCCAAACTGCTCTTGGACGGTTGGGAGAAGTTGCTCTTGGAGGACATTCTGGTACCATTCTTTATTCATGGCTGTGTTTTTAGGCAAGACTGTGAGAGAGCCGATTCCCTTGGCTGAGAAGCAACCCCACACATGAATGGTTTCAGGATGCTTTACAGTTGGCATGAGACAAGACTGGTGGTAGCGCTCACCTCTTCTTCTCCGAATAAGCCGTTTTCCAGATGTTCCAAACAATCGAAAAGGGGATTCATCAGAGAAAATGACTTTACCCCAGTCCTCAGCAGTCCACTCCCTGTACCTTTTGCAGAATATCAGTCTGTCCCTGATGTTTTTTCTGGAGAGAAGTGGCTTCTTTGCTGCCCTCCTTGAGACCAGGCCTTGCTCCAAGAGTCTCCGCCTCACAGTGCGTGCAGATGCACTCACACCTGCCTGCTGCCATTCCTCAGCAAGCTCTGCACTGCTGGTAGCCCAATCCCGCAGCTGAAACACCATATATAGGGGGGGGCCCCCCCCGCTCGCGTCGTCTCTCTGCCCCTGGGCGCCCTGGCGCCTTTTTGGCACCAATGGAACCTCTCTCCTTGAAGTTCTTGATGATGCGATAGATTGTTGACTGAGGTGCAATCTTTCTAGCTGCAATACTCTTCCCAGTTAGGCCATTTTTGTGCAGTGCAATGATGACTGCACGTGTTTCTTTAGAGATAACCATGGTTAACAGAAGAGAAACAATGATGGCAAGCACCAGCCTCCTTTTAAAGTGTCCAGTGGTGTCATTCTTACTTAATCATGACAGATTGATCTCCAGCCCTGTCCTCATCAACACCCACACCTGTGTTAATGGAGCAATCACTGAAACAATGTTAGGTGGTCCTTTTAAGGCAGGGCTGCAATGATGTTGAAATGTGTTTTGGGGGATAAAGTTCATTTTCTAGGCAAATATTGACTTTGCAAGTAATTGCTGTTAAGCTGATCACTCTTTATAACATTCTGGAGTATATGCAAATTGCCATTAGAAAAACTGAAGCAGTAGACTTTGTAAAAATTAATATTTGTATCATTCTCAAAACTTTTGGCCATGACTGTAGTTCCTGATACTGCAGTGGGACAGCTGAGAGTTAGAAGCTGTGAACATGTAACCCCCATATCAAGTAAACCTGATTTCCATGGGTCTTGCCAGAGGCCCTCTCCACATCTGGCTTTTTTGGATGTTTCAGAGCTGCTGCTTTCCTTGAGGGTTCTTGGAGATCTCCCATGTTGCTGGAGGCACGTGTAGAATCTTGACATCTAGACATGAGTAGTTCCCTCTCAACATGGCAGGTTCTCCAGTTTCGACATTTTTTTGGATTACCTCAGCCTTCGGTGGAATTCAGACACTTAAGAAACTGCTTTGATTCTCTATGCACCTCCATGAGTGCAGGGTGTATCAGAAATCTATGCTATCCTCAATCTCCACTAGATTACAAGAGGCAACAGGCATGTCTTGATTCCCTCTGTATCTCCCCTGTGCTCTTGTTTTGACACAGCAACCTTCACACTTATCTTCTAGGGATGTCTTGTATGCCATTTAATATATCACCTCCAAATTCAGATTTCCCCTTCCCTTTTCGATCCACTTTGTTTATACTACATCTCTGTGCTATCCATCTCTCCATCTATAGAAGACATCTGACCAATGCGGTAGATGCGACCACATACAAACACAATGTCGCCATGACTAATGTGAGATACTGTATATAAAGAGAATGATCCACCCCCATAAAATTTTAATGTTAACAAGTGGCAGAATAGCAGTAATCCTGTAATATGACAATAGAGTGGGACCATCTATCTCAGGGGAGTGTTTCTGGTAGGCAGGGCCGGTTTTAGACAAAGTGGGGCCCCGGGCAAAATTAAAAGTGGGGCCCCAAATGTTGAAATATTGTACCTACTACATAGTCACATTCTGTTAATATGATGTGCTGCAGTGCTTACAAAGATGTTCCTAAGGTCTTTAAGAAAGGGGCCCCCACGTTTTGAAAACGCAACGTTTTACAGTACCTGCAAAGTGGAGGGGATTCTGACTAATCCCATACACACATTGCAGAAAAAAAAATCAGCAGCGGAAAAGCTGCGTTTTCACAGATATAATTTCTATATATATATATATATATATATATATATATATATATATATATATATATATATATATATATATATATATATATATATATATATATATATATATATATATATATATATATATATATATATATATATATATATATATATATATATATATATATATATATATATATATATATATATATATATATATATATATATATATATATATATATATATATATATATATATATATATATATATAAATTATACCTTCATAAATACTGGTGTTTTCCGTAAAGGTATAATAGGTACAGAAAGTCCACAGAGGAAAACTCTGAGATCGCAATGAAAAACGCTGCAGAAAAAAAACGCAATGCGTTTCCGCCGCAGTCTTTTCCGCAGCATGGGGCCTTAGCCTAAAGGGGTTGTTTCATTTGTTTGTAAATTTTTTGGCATAGCCAAACTAGTTGCTTGTGACCCTTTATAAATCAGGTGCACACGTAACAAGGCATATGCCTTTTCCTACACATAATTAAGAAAATGTACATACATACAGAATTATCAAATAGGACCGCTATACCAGGACTAAATACCGTCACGTCACCCGCTGACCACTATACCAGGACTAAATACCGTCACGTCACCTGCTGACCGCTATACCAGGACTAAATACTATCACGTCACCCGCTGACCGCTATACCAGGACTAAATACTGTCACGTCACCCGCTGACCGCTATACCAGGACTAAATACTGTCACGTCCCCCTGCCTACAGGACTAATACGTCACCCCCGCTGACCGCTATACCAGGGCTAAATACTGTCCCCTTACCCGCTGACCACTATACCAGGACTAAATACTGTCACGTCACCTGCTGACGCTATACCAGGACTAATACTGTCACCCGGCTTCTACGTCACCCGCTGACCACTATACCAGGACTAAATACTGTCACGTCACCTGCTGACCGCTATACCAGGACTAAATACTGTCACGTCGCCCGCTGACCGCTATACCAGGGCTAAATACTGTCACATCACCCGCTGACCGCTATACCAGGACTATATACTGTCACGTCACCCGCTGACCGCTATACCAGGACTATATACTGTCACGTCACCCGCTGACCGCTATACCAGGACTAAATACTGTCACGTCACCCGCTGACCGCTATACCAGGACTGTATACTGTCACGTCACCCGCTGACCGCTATACCAGGACTAAATACCGTTACGTCACCCGCTGACCACTATACCAGGACTAAATACCATCACGTCACCCACTGACCGCTATACCATGACTAAATACTGTCACGTCAGCCACTTACTGCCAGATTCCCCTCTGTCTTCATAGTATAATCCACAAATTCCGGCTTTTACTTATAATGTTCCCCTCGTAGCGCCAAACATTTCACTACGATCAGAGTTACTCCATTCCCCATCTTGAGAACACAACTACCCCCTTTTATTTGCAGATGCCCCCTGATAACGCCAGCCAGCAATTAACCTCTCCCTGCCCTGCACTGTAATAGTATGCTGCAGTAAGCAGTTTGTTCCTAGGACTACACTTTGCCGAGACTGACAAATGACCGTTTATGCCACGTGGGGCCCCGGACTTAAGGCTGAGGCCCCACTTTGTGGAAAAGCAGCTTTTTTTGTTGCAGATTTTGCTTCAGTTTTTTGAGCCAAAGCCAGGCAGGACTATAAAAGGATTGTGAAATATCTAGGAAGCTTCTTACACTCCCTGCTCATTCCACTCCTGGCTTTGGCTCAAAAAACAGCAACAAAATCTACAACAAAAAAATCCGCTTTTCTGTAACGTGAAACACAGTGTTTATGGCGGCTGCAGAAACGTGCGGGAATTTCCACATATATTTACCGTAATAGGGGAAGAAAGTGCAGAGAAAAATGCATCAAAAGCTCAATGAAAAACGCTGTGGGAAAAAACAATGTGTTTTTGCTGCTTTTTATCTCCTGTGCTTTTTAGCTGCGTTTTGCTGTGTTGGGGCTAATCCTTAAAGGGGTTGTCCAGGAATTACAGGTTTCTGCAAGGAGGCCGGGGAAGGTGAAAAATAAAACCCACACTCACGTGTCCCTGGTCCTCCCACCCCTGTACGGTCCAGCGGCGCCCCGGGGCTTGTTCCAGTGGCAGTTCTCGCCACACGTAACCGCTGAGGCCTATCATCCGCCTCAGCAGCCTAAGGAAAGGAACCTGGATATCACTCACATACGTCACTGGACCGGACAGCTGTGGGAGACCCCGTGGACAGGTGAGTGTGGGCTTTCTTATTTTTCACCTTCCCCGGCCTCCTTGCAGAAAACTGTAATTCCTGGACAACCTGTTTAACATCTCAATATACTGAGCCTCACACTATACAATACAATTCTAGTATGTATAATGGTACACATGTACAGAAGAAAATATAGATAGATAGACAATAATATGCTGCATATACCTACATATATACCATATATTCACACACATACATTCATATACAATATATACACACACACACATACCTGTCTACAGTCATACAGTATCACACAGTAGCTAGCACACATACTGTAAACAAATGTACACATATATACATATTATATACATATTAAATATACATATCTTACACAAAACATACACTTACACTTGGTGGAATTGCTGGGTGAACTGGAAATGGAGGAAGCTCATGTGCAGCTCTGTCTGGCAATAGTGAAAGCATCGCAGCAGACTCCCCCCTGCACACTACGATGTGCTGGATGGGGGGAGGGGGGAAGCTAGTAACTGCTTCTAAGTGCCGGCAAACTGTACAAGCCACGATCAGCAGAATCTGCATCTGCCGATGCTTTCATCTACTGCCGATTAAGAGTCCTAATAGTAGGGAAAGTATGGGGCCCCTATGGGTGTTGGGGCCCCTATGGGTGTTGGGGCCCTGGGCAATTGCCCAGTTTGCCCCCCCCCCCCTAACGCCGGCCCTGCTGGTAGGACACTTATTGTGGTGCACCTCAGATAACAAGAAGAAGGGAGTTTCTAATTTCCATGTGTGATGCATGTCCCTTATTATTGCAGATGAATGTTAAATAAAGAATATAAACCCCCCCAACCACATCAGTGTCAACTCATTAGGTGTGCAACACTGACCTTCCATTGATAAGTCATCTGTTCACCAAGATTTAGGAGGTGAATCTCTTTGGGTGGAGGACTTGACCACTGTTCAGACCACCATCATAAAACTTGGTTCTACTGGCCCCAATACTAGATGTCTGCAGACTTTAGGCATGCTATTGGCTAGACTACATCCTCCCCCTGGGCAGTCCTGCCCTGGTCTGAGGAGTTCATGGCTTTAAACTGTAGGCCCTTTCCTCTACCCTTCTTTCTTGTCTTCTGACCTTCTATATCACACTCTAAGCTATGCTTCCCCCACCTTTCGTTGTTGACTATCACAGGGCCACAGCTTCTTCAGAAGGGATGCCTGGTGTCAGCCCTCACCCATCCTAGGGATTGGTCATTATTATCATCATCCTGGAGAACCCCTTTAAGTCCTGATGTAACATGGGATCCAATAATAGATTTCACCATTTTTGGGGGTTTGGGGCACTGCCTCTTTCCCTGCTGCAGATTTGTGAAGTGGCCGTATCAGCTTCCCCATCCACATTTATAAGATACTGTATGACTGGTTGCACGTTGAAGCCTTCAGGAGCTCAGCTTTTGGTTTGGGAGTCCCGAAAGGGTTTTCCCCATAAAAGACATTTATGGTATAGTCCTCGAATATGTCATAAATGATAGATGTAGATCCTACCTCTGGGACCTGCATTTATCTCTATAGTGAATTAGTCAGACATTAAGGAAACAGCATAGCTCACTCTTGTGTGCCATCTAAATAACTCCCATTCACTTCTGTGGGATTTATGGAAACAGTGTAACTCATAGAACTACGCTATTTCCATAACGCCCGGCCCTCAAGCTCACATGGAGGTAAGAGTCGGGGGACAGAATATGGGGGGAAAAGGTCATTTTAGAGACATGTATCTGAGGTGGGATCCACATCTATCACATTTATGGCACATCCTGTGGATATCCCATAAATGTCTTTTTTGCTAAAACTTCAAGCATAGGTACAGTGGGGAAAAAAAGGATTTGGTCAGCCACCAATTTTGCAAGTTCTCCCACTTAAAAAGATGAGAGAGACCTGTAATTGACATCATAGGTAGACCTCAACTATGAGAGACAAAATGAGAAAACAAATCCAGAAAATCACATTTTCTGATTTTTAAAGAATTTATTTGCAAATTATGGTGGAAAATAAGTATTTGGTCACCTACAAACAAGCAAGATTTCTGGCTCTCATAGACCTGTAACTTCTTCTTTAAGAGGGTCCTCTGTCCTCCACTCAAGATATTCTCTAGTGATGTGATTGGGTAGGCGTGTCTTTGCTTGTTAGCAGATCCTTCCACATGAATAAAAGTTGTCCGTGCTGAAGAGAGAGAGAGAAACATGACCGTGGCATCCAAGGGCTTCCAGCATTTTGCCGCCCACCCCAGCTCTCTGTAGGCCGGAAATAGCTGTTTATTCGCCGCGAAGAAATTCGGATCGAAGCAAATTTTTTTTGAACTTTGAATCGAACTGCCGAATCGAACTTTTGAGAAATTCGCTCATCTCTAGTCATGGGTCTTGCAACAGGATAATGACCCAAAACACACAGTTAAAAACACCCAAGAATGGCTAAGAGGAAAACATTGGACTATTCTGAAGTGGCCTTCTATGAGCCCCGACCTAAATCCTATTGAGCATCTTTGGAAGGAGCTGAAACATGCCATCTGGAAAAGGCACCCTTCAAACCCGAGACAACTGGAGCAGTTTGCTCAGGAGGAGTGGCCAAAATACCTGGTGAGAGGTGCAGAAGTCTCATTGACAGTTACAAGAATCGTTTGATTGCAGTGATTGCCTCAAAAGGTTGTGCAACAAAATATTAAGTTAAGGGAACCATCATTTCTGTCCAGGCCTGTTTCATGAGTTTTCTTTTTAAAAAAATTCTGTTGAAGCATGGTTGAAAAGCAATGTCTGACTTTCATTTGTTCATTTTCATGGAATTTTTATATATTATTACTTTTGTCAGATTCAAGTTATTTCTGTGACCATTGTGGGTTTTTCTTTTATTAAACGAGGGGTACCAAAAATTTTGTCCACGTGTGTATAAGGGGGTTATTATCAGAGATGACATATTATATATAAAGTGGGGCTATTGTATATAATTGTTCCCCCCTTATATTAGTTCCCTTATATATTATAGTTCCTCCCTTATAACAGCACCGTTATAAATAGTTCCCCCTTATAATAGCCCCAGTATAAATAATAGTATAACTGTATAATAATAGAATAACTGTACGCCCCCTTATAATAGCCCCCCTTAAAAGGGGAGAACTACTACAAATAAGTGAGGTTATTATAAGGTTTAAACAACTAAGGGGATTATTATAAGAGATGACATATATATAGGGGGGTCTATTTTCTTCGGACGCAGATGAGTTGAAACCAGGACATATCTCCCGCCGATTGAGACGGCGGGACAGGACCCACAATCTGGGACTGTCCCGCTGAATCTGGGATGGTTGGGAGGTATGACAGTATGTATGCAAAGGGGCATCAGGGACAAAATATATGGGGGCATGAGGGAGCAGTATGTATGCACAGGGGCATCAGGGACATAATATAAGGGGGCATGAGGGAGCAGTATGTATGCACAGGGGCAGCAGGGACATAATATAAGGGGGCATTAAGGGGTACTAACCACTGGGGAATTGGGCAGTATTAATTTTAGGTGGCACGTGGTCATTATTAATTTAATTGCGCTATTAATTTATGTTTAATTAAAGCTTATTAAGAATTAAAAAAAAAATAACAATAGTAACAGAGAACATCAAATAAGAAAGGGGAAATAAATTGGTGTCTAGGGCCCACAGGACAAGGCAAACATAGTGTGGACCACATCAAATGTAGCATCCAGACAACACACAAAGGTTAATGTTGTGTCCAGGACTGGGGGCAGATGACATCATAAGGCAACAAAATAAATAAGGAGACCAGTCATGACATCAGCCCTCTGCAATCTGGTGGGATTGCGGTATTAATTTAAAAGGCACAAGTTGTATTATTAATTGAGGGGCACACAGAGGCTTTAGTAATTTAAGGGGGAACACAGGGGGTATTGTTAATATAAAGAGGCACACAGGGGATTATTATTCATTTCCAGGGGATTTTTATAATGTAGATTTTATTATTGGGGGTAGCAGCAGGATGGGGGCTTTGTGCAGGAGAGGACAATATGGGTCAGGTGAGGAGCCAAAGATGTCTGTGCTGCAAACTTTACACAGACAAGTCACAGCTGGAAGAAGTGGTCATGGCGGTCCAAAGGGAAGAGAAGGGAACTGTGAACGATTAGTCAGAGACGTCACCTGTAAGCAACTAGAATTTTCTTGCACTGTATTTACTCAGATGGTCTGCAGAGCCCTGTGTAGAGCCGATATCTACCTCTACATGGTCACTGTATGGTGGTAATATTGTGGGGCCCACTTGGATGCGTTTGCCTCCCCCATGCTGAACCCCTAGCCATATCTCTGGGTATGGTGCTAGGGGAAAATTTATTAAGACTGACATTTACTCCACCAGTCTTAATAAAGGTTCCTGGCACGAAGCACACCTGAATTATCAAGAGGTTCTGGCCTGTTATTAAAAAGCACTGCGAGTCTCTGTGGTTAGTAATGCGTCACACCCATGCAGCCAGAGTGCACAGTCCTACACTAGTCAGGAACTTGTGTGGATTTCACACTCTGTTTAAGGCTAAGGCCCCAGCATAGGGGGGCGCGCAACAGGCCGCAGTCTTAAAGGAACAGAATCACAGAAATACATCAACAAACAGTTTACAGCTAGCTAGGACAACATTGGCGCTCTTACACAACCCACCAGTCTAAAGGCCGGCCGAAGCACACCTGAATTATCAAGAGGTTCTGGCCTGTAGGGCGCCCCCGCCCAGGTGCGCCCACGCGGACGTGGGTCCTGGCGCCCCCCGCAGCGGGCCCGCGCCGGAAACCCGGGCCCCCGGCCCGTCCCAGTGCTTTTCACAGAAAGTCCGCAGAGTTTTCCCCTGCGGACTTTCTGCTTCAATTATGCCTATACGGAAACCGCCGGCATTTCCGTAGGTATAATTGACTTGCTGCAATTTCCAACAACACAACTGTTTTTTCCGTTGCGCGTATTTTTCTGCAGTGTGTGGATGGGATTCACTAGATGGGATTAATCTACTTTTGCAGGGACTGTAAAACACAGCAGCCAAACCGCGTTGTTTACACCATGTGGGGCTCTCCGGCCTCACTCACAGCAGTTTTCTGGTATGCATTATAATAAATATGTTGGATTGAGGCGTCCCCGGCCCACCTGGCTCCACCCACATTTGTGGAGAGCGAGGCACAGAATGGGGGAGCGGTGCATCTTTGGTGCAAGAAAAGTGTGTACGCCAAAACTTCGCCACAATAATACCCATGTCAGAAAACTGGTGTACATGGGTTGATAAATCCCCTCCCACTTAATGTTCACCATTACATGGAACCGAACAGAAGACGGGCCTGAGGAGGAACGAGGATCTGCAATTGGGGAGTAAAATATTAGATACTAACCATTACCTGTTGAAATAACTCAATAGGTAATGAGTGAGTGATCTTTTGGGGGCACTAAGGGAGAATTATACCCTGGGGGGGCACTAAAGGTGCATTATAGTCTCTGGGGGCACAAGGGGGGGGTATTATACTGTGTGGGACCACTGAGGGGGCATTATACTTTGTGGAGCAGACCTATGTAAAGTATTACCGAACATTATAGCACATTGTGCTGCACTATTTTGTCCAGATTTTTTGACCTATAACTCGGGTGCTGCGTTTATAAACAGTGCCACCTAGCACGTAAACATAGGGCATGAACACTTTGACTGAGGTGGCCCCAGACATAAGTCTGCATGTGGTCCCCATTCAGTAAATAACACTGAGCTGTAATGCTCCATTCCTATATAATACTAGTGGAGAAATAGGCAGTGCTGGTATTGTCTATTGTGGCCAATCAGATTGCAGCTTCCTTTATTGTAGTGCAGGTTTAAAATTCAAAGCAGTGATCTGATTGGTTGCTATGGTCAACTATGACATGTATTGTCTCTATGTATAAGCCACGCCCGCTTGTTCTATATTAGCAGTTAGATCCCATAATGCATCATTTCCAGCTGTCGTCTCTTCTAGCTGCCACCTGTATGGAGAAAGAGAAGTATAATGGAGACAGACCCCGGCCTGGACCGGCAAAGAAACGGAGCACAAAGCCCTGGCAGCATGAAGGTAAGGTCAGACTTGGGACTGGCCAAATAAAAAACAAAATGACCTAATAAAAGGTGTAAGGGGAGTGGCTAGAAACAGATCAGGGGCACCAAATCCCCATAACTAAGTGTAAAAATATACCTAATTCTGGTTATGTTACCAAATGTTCTGGAGCCAACAGCACAGTCATAGGGACAGGTTAGGCAATATTCACAACTGTGTGGCCATTGTTGCACTGGTTGCCATGGTAGCGGCAGCCATTTTGAGAGAGTCAGCATGCAGCTAATAGACCCTTATGTATACATAATAGATTGCAAGATCATCATACAACGGCCAGACAACACCTCAGGCCGTCAGACATCGATGCTGTAAGAATACCAACATGGCTGTCACCATGAAGAACCTTCTGGACCACAGCACAAGGCAACATGAAGGTAGGTCAGATTTGGATTCGGGGTTTCCTCGGGGACGGGCCACCAATGTATTGTATGGTGGATCGCAGAGGGGCGTGCTTGGGGGTGCGGGTGCAGTGTTCCGGGCCCTGGGGTGGGGGGCCTAGACACAAATATTATAATGCACATGTGTGGGGGCCCTGCTGGTCAGTGGGTTTCAGTGGGGGGGGGTTCGGGGGCCCGTACCCAAAGGTCAAGATCAGATAAAATAATTCTGCTATGTTCTCAAATATTTTATATCTAACAGAGCGTCCAGGGCTGGGACTCATTGGACGGGCCTTGGCACTGGGCCATGGTAGCGGCAGCCATTTTGAGAGGGGGGGGGGGGGGGGGGGGGGGGGGGGGGGGGGGGGGGGGGGGGGGGGGGGGGGGGGGGGGGGGGGGGGGGGGGGGGGGGGGGGGGGGGGGGGGGGGGGGGGGGGGGGGGGGGGGGGGGGGGGGGGGGGGGTTTTGGGGGTGGGGGGGCCGCCGGGCCCGGTGTCAGTGGGAGTCAGCAAGCAGCAACGTGAGAATATGGAAAATGATGGAATTATATGAAAACATCAGAAAAGAGAATAAAAATGTAAATTATACAATTATTATCAGTGTGGAAGAGAAAAGTCTCTGGAAAGTTGGGTGTTTCATTTGGTTTGCAGACAAGTGGGTTGTTAATGTGGTTAATTATCAGCCAAGTGGAGGTGCTACAAGTAATGTGTCAATCCTTCCCATAATGCACAGGCTGTGCTAGGGCCTGTGGGTGACAGAACCAGGAGAGTTGGTGGGATCTGCTGTTTGTGCAGATACTGGGTAGTCGGCCGGGGGTCTTATAGTGAGGGCACTGAATGTGTGATGTCATGTACAGGATGTTTTACTGTAAGAACAGAAGAATAAAGCTGAGGTCAGTGCTGAACCGAATTCACTATAATGTCCAGTATTAGTCTCTGTTCACATGAGCTTCTCTGTACATTATTCTATACCATCATTTATAGTACAGATATGGGGAGGGGCTGCTATATAATGTCCAGTATTAGTCTCTGGTCACATGAGTTTCTTTGTACATTATTATGCCCATCATATAACAGATATGATGCTCCTATTCTCAGTGTATAGGACGGTGAAGCGTGTAGTATAATGTATACTGTGCTATACTTGCTCTTACAATGGTGGCCTATATATGATATATACACGTGTGAGGCCGACTGTTACATGCAGTATTTATAGATAAATATGTCAAAAAGAAGCCTCAGACGTAATGTGAACAGAGCCTAAGCACTGGTGATATTGTCTCCACTTGTCGCTCTCCTATCCTCTCTTCCTCCATCACCCTGTCAGTTTCTCCATTGTAGTCCGTAGAGCCGGGCAGGAGAAATCTCTGACTACAGTATGAGGCGGGGGGCCCCCTAGTGCCCGGACCCTCACTGACACTATTTTCTCACATGTCTGAGAAGGAAACCGACGGAGACTTTATGTATGGGCCATGTTGTCTGCATTCTATATTGTCCATATGTGATATAAGGTAATGGTGGACGCCTCTCCTGTATATAGCCTATAGTTGTGACTAATTCTCAGTATTTTACCTCTCCGTGTAATCAGATGTAGAAGACGTCAGAGAGTGACCGGTCGGATCTTCTTATGGAGCTGCAGACATTATCCAGCCTGGCGCACTTACAACACCCGTGAACTAGAATTGGCTTCATCCCGTATCCGGCGATCACTGACCTTACATGAAAAGATAAGAGAAAAGCCTTGTCTGTGTCCTGTCTGCGGTTTATTTTACTATCCTCAGTGTCAGTGTTATATAGAAGTCCTCCGGCCATACCTCATGCCATACCATATTATAGCATAGAATAATTACCTTTATTATCACCCCAACTGAGATTTGTAGCTTTATTTCTATTTTATGACATATTAAATAGACAACACAGTATGTAAGATCAGGAAAGAGAATCCTTCTCCATGCTGTAAGGTCCCATCCCCGGCCTGCTGTTTAGCTGATCTCCCTCTGCCTCATCTCAAGTCTCCTTGTCATTTCCTTCTCTTATCATATCCTTGTATAATAAGAGATATGTGGCTTACCCCCCCCCTCCTATAATGTAGATAAAACTCCTAGAATGTGCCCATTTGTTAAACTATATAATGTTGTACATTATATATGATATACATATTTGTTTTTATATTTATTGGCATCTAATTGACATTCCTGTATATACTTGTGTACCAATAAAACTACATGATATTATTGTATAACGGGGCTTGCGGCGGGGGCTTCGGCTCCTTCCTGGACCCAAGGGGGACGCGACGGGGTTTGCGGCTGGCGGGCGGGGGGGCTCCGGCTCCCCCCCCAAGGGGGCCTGGGCCCAAGGGGGACGCGACGGGGTTTGCGGCTGGCGGGCGGGGGGCCCCCGGGCTCCCCCCTGGGCCCAAGGGGGACGCGACGGGGTCTGCGGCTGGCGGGCGGGGGGCTCCGGCTCCCCCCTGGGCCCAAGGGGGACGCGACGGGGTCTGCGGCTGGGGGCGGGGGGGGCCGGCTCCCCCCCCCGGCCCAAGGGGGACGCGACGGGGTCTGCGGCTGGCGGGCGGGGGGGCTCCGGCTCCCCCCTGGGCCCAAGGGGGACGCGACGGGGTTTGCGGCTGGGGGCCGGGGCCCCGGGCCCGGGGGCGCGCGGGGGTCCCGGCCGGGCGGGGGGGCACGGGGGCCCCTGGGCCCAAGGGGGACGCGACGGGGTCTGCGGCGGGCGGGGGGGGGGGCCGGCTCCCCCCTGGGCCCAAGGGGGACGCGACGGGGTCTGCGGCTGGCGGGCGGGGGGGCCCGGGCCAGGGGGACGCGACAGGGCTCCCCCTTGGGCCCAAGGGGGACGCGACGGGGTCTGCGGCTGGCGGGCGGGGGGGCTCCGGCTCCCCCCCTGGGCCCAAGGGGGACGCGACGGGGTCTGCGGCTGGCGGGCGGGGGGGCTCCGGCTCCCCCCTGGGCCCAAGGGGGACGCGACGGGGTCTGCGGCTGGCGGGCGGGGGGGGCTCCGGCTCCCCCCTGGGCCCAAGGGGAACGCGACGGGGTCTGCGGCTGGCGGGCGGGGGGGGCTCCGGCTCCCCCCTGGGCCCAAGGGGGACGCGACGGGGTCTGCGGCTGGCGGGCGGGGGGGGCTCCGGCTCCCCCCTGGGCCCAAGGGGGACGCGACGGGGTCTGCGGCTGGCGGGCGGGGGGGCTCCGGCTCCCCCCTGGGCCCAAGGGGGACGCGACGGGGTCTGCGGCTGGCGGGCGGGGGGCCGGCCCCGGCTCCCCCGCGGGCCCAAGGGGGACGCGACGGGGTCTGCGGCTGGCGGGCGGGGGGGGGTCTCCGGCTCCCCGCCGGGGCCCAAGGGGGACGCGACGGGGTCTGCGGCTGGCGGGCGGGGGGGGCTCCGGCTCCCGCCCTGGGCCCAAGGGGGACGCGACGGGGTCTGCGGCTGGCGGGCGGGGGGGCCCGGCTCCCCCCTGGGCCCAAGGGGGACGCGACGGGGTCTGCGGCTGGCGGGCGGGGGGGCTCCGGCTCCCCCCCTGGGCCCAAGGGGGACGCGACGGGGTCTGCGGCTGGCGGGCGGGGGGGCTCCGGCTCCCCCCTGGGCCCAAGGGGGACGCGACGGGGTCTGCGGCTGGCGGGCGGGGGCCCGCTCCGGCTCCGCCCCCCCCCTGGGCCCAAGGGGGACGCGACGGGGTTTGCGGCTGGCGGGGCGGGGGGCCCCCCCCCGCCCCGGCCCAAGGGGGACGCGACGGGGTCTGCGGCTGGCGGGCGGGGGGGGCTCCGGCTCCCCCCCTGGGCCCAAGGGGGACGCGACGGGGTCTGCGGCTGGCGGGCGGGGGGGCTCCGGCTCCCCCCTGGGCCCAAGGGGGACGCGACGGGGTCTGCGGCTGGCGGGCGGGGGCGCCCCGGCTCCGCTCCCCCTGGGCCCAAGGGGGACGCGCGGGGCGGGTGGCGGGCGGGGGGGGGGGGGGTCCCCCTGGGCCCAAGGGGGACGCGACGGGGTCTGCGGCTGGCGGGCGGGGGGGCTCCGGCCCCCCCTGGGCCCAAGGGGGACGCGGCTGGGGTCTGCGGCGGGCGGGCGGGGGGCTCCGGCTCCCCCCTGGGCCCAAGGGGGGGGACGCGACGGGGTCTGCGGCTGGCGGGCGGGGGGGCTCCGGCTCCCCCCTGGGCCCAAGGGGGACGCGACGGGGTCTGCGGCTGGCGGGCGGGGGGGGCTCCGGCTCCCCCCTGGGCCCAAGGGGGACGCGACGGGGTCTGCGGCTGGCGGGCGGGGGGGCTCCGGCTCCCCCCTGGGCCCAAGGGGGACGCGACGGGGTCTGCGGCTGGCGGGCGGGGGGGCCCCGGCTCCCCCCTGGGCCCAAGGGGGACGCGACGGGGTCTGCGGCTGGCGGGCGGGGGGGGCTCCGGCTCCCCCCTGGGCCCAAGGGGGACGCGACGGGGTCTGCGGCTGGCGGGCGGGGGGGCTCCGGCTCCCCCCTGGGCCCAAGGGGGACGCGACGGGGTCTGCGGCTGGCGGGCGGGGGGCCCCGGCTCCCCCCTGGGCCCAAGGGGGACGCGACGGGGTCTGCGGCTGGCGGGCGGGGGGGCTCCGGCTCCCCCCTGGGCCCAAGGGGGACGCGACGGGGTCTGCGGCTGGCGGGCGGGGGGGGGGCTCCCGCCCCCCCCGCGGGCCCAAGGGGGACGCGACGGGGTCTGCGGCTGGCGGGCGGGGGGCCCCGGCTCCCCCCTGGGCCCAAGGGGGACGCGACGGGGTCTGCGGCTGGCGGGCGGGGGGGCTCCGGCTCCCCCCCCTGGGCCCAAGGGGGACGCGACGGGGTCTGCGGCTGGCGGGCGGGGGGGCTCCGGCTCCCCCCTGGGCCCAAGGGGGACGCGACGGGGTCTGCGGCTGGCGGGCGGGGGGGCTCCGGCTCCCCCCTGGGCCCAAGGGGGACGCGACGGGGTCTGCGGCTGGCGGGGGCGGGGCGGCTCCGGCCCCCCCTGGGCCCAAGGGGGACGCGACGGGGTCTGCGGCTGGCGGGCGGGGGGGCTCCGGCTCCCCCCTGGGCCCAAGGGGGACGCGACGGGGGCTGCGGCTGGCGGGGGACGGGGCTGCGGCTGGCGGCTCGGGCCCCCCCCCCCTGGGCCCAAGGGGGACGCGACGGGGTCTGCGGCTGGCGGGCGGGGGGGCTCCGGCTCCCCCCTGGGCCCAAGGGGGACGCGACGGGGTCTGCGGCTGGCGGGCGGGGGGGCTCCGGCTCCCCCCCTGGGCCCAAGGGGGACGCGACGGGGTCTGCGGCTGGCGGGCGGGGGGGCTCCGGCTCCCCCCTGGGCCCAAGGGGGACGCGACGGGGTCTGCGGCTGGCGGGCGGGGGGGCCCGGCTCCCCCCTGGGCCCAAGGGGGACGCGACGGGGTCTGCGGCTGGCGGGCGGGGGGGGCTCCGGCTCCCCCCCTGGGCCCAAGGGGGACGCGACGGGGTCTGCGGCTGGCGGGCGGGGGGGCTCCGGCTCCCCCCTGGGCCCAAGGGGGACGCGACGGGGTCTGCGGCTGGCGGGCGGGGGGCCCCGGCTCCCCCCTGGGCCCAAGGGGGACGCGACGGGGTCTGCGGCTGGCGGGCGGGGGGGCTCCGGCTCCCCCCTGGGCCCAAGGGGGACGCGACGGGGTCTGCGGCTGGCGGGCGGGGGGCCCCGGCTCCCCCCCCCTGGGCCCAAGGGGGACGCGACGGGGTCTGCGGCTGGCGGGCGGGGGGGCTCCGGCTCCCCCCTGGGCCCAAGGGGGACGCGACGGGGTCTGCGGCTGGCGGGCGGGGGGGGCCGGCTCCCCCTGGGCCCCCCCTGGGCCCAAGGGGGACGCGACGGGGTCTGCGGCTGGCGGGCGGGGGGGCTCCCCGCTCCCCCCTGGGCCCAAGGGGGACGCGACGGGGTCTGCGGCTGGCGGGCGGGGGGCCCCGGCTCCCCCCCCCCCTGGGCCCAAGGGGGACGCGACGGGGTCTGCGGCTGGCGGGCGGGGGGGGGCTCCGGCTCCGGCCTCCCCCTGGGCCCAAGGGGGACGCGACGGGGTGCTGCGGCTGGCGGGGGGGGGGGGGCTCCGGCTCCCCCCTGGGCCCAAGGGGGACGCGACGGGGGTCTGCGGCTGGCGGGCGGGGGGGCTCCGGCTCCCCCCTGGGCCCAAGGGGGACGCGACGGGGTCTGCGGCTGGCGGGCGGGGGGGCTCCGGCTCCCCCCCTGGGCCCAAGGGGGACGCGACGGGGTCTGCGGCTGGCGGGCGGGGGGGCCCTCCGGCTCCCCCCTGGGCCCAAGGGGGACGCGACGGGGTCTGCGGCTGGCGGGCGGGGGGCCCCCGGCTCCCCCCGCGGCCCAAGGGGGACGCGACGGGGTCTGCGGCTGGCGGGCGGGGGGGGCTCCGGCTCCCCCTGCGGCCCAAGGGGGACGCCGGGCCCCCCCGGGCCGGCCGCGGGTCTGCGGCTGGCGGGCGGGGGCTCCCGCGCCTCCCCCTGGGCCCAAGGGGGACGCGACGGGGTCTGCGGCTGGCGGGCGGGGGGTGGGGGGCCCCCCTGGGTCCCATGGGCCCAAGGGGGACGCGACGGGGTCTGCGGGTGGCGGGCGGGGGGCCCGGTCCCGGGGCCCGGGGGGACGCGGCGGGGTCTGCGGCTGGCGGGGTGGGCGGCTCCGTTCCCCATTGGGCCCAAGGGGGACGCGACGGGGTGTGCGGCCGGCGGGCGGGGTCTGGTCCCCCGGGGGTCCGGGGGGGGGGGTCTGGGGCTCTGGGCAGACATTTCGCTGTCTCTTTGCCGGTATCTGCCCCAGTTGCAGAGATTTTGGTCCCGTTAGGCCCCGGTGTTTTGGAAGGGCCAGCCTTACAGGTCAGCAGAGGAACAAGCAATGACATGGATATGTATGGCCGGCCCCCCCTCACTATTACATTGTACTTGGAGAATGGCGAGCGATTCAGTTCTACTAGAAATGGAAAATGAAGCTAGTTGGAATCTCAAGAATAAAGGTCTGAGGACATCTTGCGGCCTTTCAACATTACATCAAGCATTCCAACCAACAGGTATATGCCAATGGACTCTAAGGACCTCTGGTGGTGAAAGAGAATATAGGCTTCGCCTCAAGTTTGTCCCATCCTGCCTTCTGTACTTGTAGTTTATTGAGACATCTTGTAGTTTAGTGTATACTATTTCTAGTTGATATAGAAATATATAACTTTGTTTTAAGAATATGTTTTTGTTCTTATACGTATATAAAAGCAATGGTATTGTGTAAGTATAGAATTTCTATACATACAGGAGGATGCAGATGAGTTGAATACAGTGGTGAAGCAGGAGTCGTGTGCTCCGGCCCTGGAAGCTGTAGGCACGATATGATGACGTCTCGCACATCGAGTCTGCAGCTTCATGAACACTCTGGGAGCAGAAAGATGGCTGACAGAGCATCAGGGGACCAAGGAGAGGTGAGAATCAGTGTTTTTTCATGTTAAACTTTTGGGGGCAAATAGAGAGGGGGACATTATACTGGGGGGGGAGTGGGCAGATGAAGAGGGACATTAAACGGCAGACAGGATGGAGGGGGACATTAAATTTTGGGAGACAGAGGGGGGGGGGCATTAATGTCACTGTCCCTCTACCGCCCCAGTTTAATGTCCCCTTCCAGCTGCCTCATAGCTTAATGTCCCCCTCTAGTTTCCACCCAGTTTAAACTGGTGGCACCAGGGGGGGGGGTTTTTTTCTGGGGGGGCAATAGGAGGGGGGTTTTTTTGTGGGGGTGGGGACATTATAATGTGGGGGCATATAATGTTAGGGTGACTGTAGGAGCATTATACTGTGTGTGGACACGAAGAAATGGATGAGAATGGACGGAGTCAACATAGAAGTGGGTGGAGCTAAATTTGCTACATGGCCAATTAGGGCACCCCCCATTCCCCCCTTTTTTTTTGGTTTTGAAAGTTGGAAGGTATGTTTTTATTATTTTATTCTGAGATTCCATGAATTTCATGTCTGTATATATTTATAGAGTGGGGAAAAAAGTATTTAGTCAGCCACCAATTGTGCAAGTTCTCCCACATAAAAAGATGAGGCCGGCCTGTAATTGACATCATAGGTAGACCTCAACTATGAGAGACAAAATGAGAAAACAAATCCAGAAAATCACATTGTCTGATTTTTAAAGAATTTATTTGCAAATTATGGTGGAAAATAAGTATTTGGTCAATAACAAAAGTTCATCTCAATACTTTGTTATATATCCTTTGTTGGCAATGACAGAGGTCAAATGTTTTCTGTAAGTCTTCACAAGGTTGGCACACACTGTTGCTGGTATGTTGGCCCATTCCTCCATGCAGATCTCCTCTAGAGCAGTGATGTTTTGGGGCTGCCATTTAACCAATGCCTGATTACATTAATAGGTTTTAGGCCTCCAAATATCTTTTATAGGCCAACTTTGCCTTTTTGTAATAGACACTGATGTTTATATAAATAAACATTATGCTCGGATTCTCTTCCCTTATCCTTTGGTACATGTTGTATACTGATATTGCTCTATTATATCTTCTGGATTGGACGGTGTTGGTTCTTACATATACTGATTGGATTTATCTATACCATATAGGTTATTTAGTTACATATGTGTGACATATTCCTTGATTCCCCGCTTGTAGTATAACAGCGGTTTACGTCACAATACCCTCGGCGACTAAGCCCTCCTCCTAGCCTCCGAAGGGGAGGGACCAGCTCGACACTGCGATTGATCGGCAGTTTGACATCAGAGATGGGGGCGTATCCGAGGGGTGTGGCAAGTGGTATTTTAGACCCACTGCTCTCAGAGAACAGCATTGGCTTCTTACTAGTACCGGTGTCCACCTTTAGGACATCGGGAACTGCAGTTCTAACTGCATTATCTATGTCTATGGGCTCACCAATCTAAATCACTCTCCTGATGAACCCATAAAACTCTGGGGGAAACGCGTTGAGACTGAACTCTTAGTATTGGTAGTGTCGATATGTCTACCTTATATACAGACGCTACCAGTGAGCGTATCTTGCCCTAGGAGATCAGCATGTTATTACATGTTGACCTTAGGAGAGTTCTACTGTTGGCCATCTAGTGACTAGTTACTCTTGTGGGCGCCAAACTAGCCTAACATAGCTATATAGGATACCGTAATCTATAAGACTACGACGGACACTCTCCATTTTGCTTTCTAAGATGATGCTATCCCCTTTTATCACTACATCACGTCGTTTTTTGCGCCCTTGGTGTTCAGGACTTGAATAACTACTGTGATAAAATCTGCGATATTAATACTGTGCAGAATTCTGTCTACCCTTCAGTGTTAGGTTTAATTATATTACCACTCTCTATTCTGTCACCAACTATAGGGACGCTAAGATTTATTATTCATTATTACTTATGTACACTTTGAGCCGATATACTTGGGTGTTTGTACAATAAGTGAACCAAAAAGGTTCAGTAGTTGCGCATTTTTGTCTATTTATCCCTGAGAGGAATCACATTCTTTCTAATTATCTGATTGGGGTGGGACCATGAATACTGACATGCATGGATTTAGGTTCCATTAACCCTATACTTAACAGATTTATTGGCGTTTCTTCCTTTAAATTTTTGGGATACTGTATGTTAGCCCTATACTGTCCTTTTGACTGGATACATGATCTAAGTGAGCCTATGTATTGGGTTCACTCTGGATCTGAATCATTTTTGTATGTCGCCTATTCCGTTTTAAATATTATTATTAAAAGTTATATTTTATTTTTCTTTTTTTTTGGTGCTATTTTTTGTGTCACTTGTATTCTGTTTCGGTACAATTCCAGGGATACCAAATTTATAGACTATTATTTTAATTTTAACCCCATAACAAAAATCTAAAACTTTGCAAAAAATATTTTTTCTAAAAGTCACCATATTCTTCTGTCATATCACTTCTGTGTACGGGGATGCATAGGGCGTCCTTTTTTCAGGGTCAGGTGCACTTTTTAGTTATATTATTTTGGGAAATTGCTATTGCTTTGATCACTTTTTATTCAATTTTTTTTATCAGAGGCAAAACAGCTACAAAAACGGCGGTTTGGCACTTTTGATTTTTTTTTTTCCCGTTACGGCATTCACCTTAGTCAAAGCTGATTGTGGGCATTAGCGCTGGGTCTCTGCTGTATAATACAGCAGAGACCCGGCGGCTATGGCGGTCACTCAGCTCCTGAGCGGCCGTCATATTTAAATATTCAACATCTGCCGTACTATTACCGCGGATATCAGGAAGGGGTTAAATGAATTTACATCTTTTGTAATGAAATTTGTAACCTTTGACCTAATCATGTGACATTTCTGTTTGTTACTGTGTATATGGACTTGAAGAAGTATGTTGTCCTGTGGTTAATGTACAATAAATTTACTTACCTTGGACCTGTAGAGTACTTATCGTTCTTACTGACTGACATCAGTTTCCATTTTCTATCCTTACTTTACAGGTTATCCCATAGTGACAGAGGTGTTGTCAGTAGCCCTCAGGACTAAAGGAATGTCTGTAAACCCATACCGGGACAATTGGCTCATTCCAGCTACATCCCAGGAAGTCCTTCAGGATCATCTCCATACACCCTGCAGATGCTCCAGAACCATGGATTCCTAATCTACTACAACAATCCCATATCTTTCTATCCTCTTATCTGAAATATCTGGAGTCTGTCATAGATGCTCTACAGACAAAATGGTTCCCGTCCGAGGGCAAGATCTGAAACTTTAGAGAAGCGGTCAGGAAACGATCAGACTTCCATTCCCTTTACCATGAGGGTCTTGGGCCTGCTACCCTACATCAGAGCAGTTCCTTGGGTCAAAGCCCACATTTGGGACCCCAGTCAATCATCTTAGTCATGTAACAAGACCAAATAAGATCTCAGGCCTTGGTTGTGTATTCAGCACCTCTCCAGTGCACAGTCTCTCATGGTTCCCCACCTACTAGTCCTCACTATGGATGCCTCCTACTTGGGCTGAGGTGCTCAAGTAGGGACATGGTGGTCCGTAACAGAAAAATTTCAATTCTCCAACATCAAGGAGATCAAAGCTGTCAAACTAGCCCTGCATTAATTCTGTCTGCTTTTCTACAGCCCGTCCAGAGTCAGTCCGACAACCTGTGTGGTGTATTCTATGTAAACAAGCAGGGAAGCACCAAGAGCCCGCTACTAGCCAGGACATTCAGCCAGATTATGAAATGGGTGGAAAACAACTTTCTGGCTATGTCAGCCATCCACATCAGAGGCAACCTTCAGAACAGGGTGGACTGGTTGAGTCGGAATACCTTACATCCCAGAGAATGGAGCCTCAAACAAGAAGTGTTCCTTCAGATCATGGCCAAAATGGGGAACCCTCATGTCCTGGAAACGAGAGCCTGAGCTGAGAAATCTAATCTTTCCTTTGATCGGCAACAACCTGGACATCAACATCCACCTTTATGAAGCATTATCTGCTCTAGAGGGTTCAGCGTTTGAGAAACAAGTGCTCAAAACTGCTTTTACTTATTTGCATGTTACTAGTTAACCCTTTTGATCTGGCGGCGAGTAGGCTTTACCCCAGTTTATCTGCTGCTTTTTGGGCTCCTAGAGATAAAAATTTGAATAATATTAAATTTTCCACATAAATTTGGAATTGTAATTGTATTTACCCACAGAATAAAGAGCTGAGTAAGGGTCCTATTTTTGTGGGACAAGATACAGTTTTCATAGATACTAATTTTGGGAAATGTGATATTTTGATACTTTTCAAATTATTTAGTTGGCAAAACAGCAAAAATACAGCAATAATGTGGCCGTGTTAATAATTTAGTTTTTTCTGCTACGACGTTCACCATATAGGGTAAATATTTTTATGGTCCAGGCATTTTCTGACGCAGGGATGCCTAATGTGATTATTTTTGTCTATTTTTATATGTGTTCTAGAGAAAGTCAGGTGACTTCAATTTTTCATACTTGAATTTTTTTTTTTTTATTTCCCTCCAGAGGATAAGATCACGGATTCCGAGGGGTTGCCATGGCGCCAGGAGGCTGGGCAACAACCAACTGACTGTCTATGCACATTCTCAGTAGCGAACCTAAGTGCCATGTTCTGCAATATTGCAGTACATTGCACTGGGGATGAGAAATCCCAGGTTCAAGTCCCTTTGCAGATTTTCACACAATGCAGATCACCTATTTGAGCAAACAAGGGTAAGTTAAAAAAAAAAAGGCCACACAAAACACTCACATTGATACTAACAGATCTACGTTTTCTGGAGCAAAACAATAATATCACAGGAAAGAATACAAAAAAAACATGGAACAACCTTTGAGTCAGTTCAACTGAGAAATCTGTGTCCCTTTGTTGATATGCTGTGGTCTGACAATATATGCCATGACTTTCATGTCCTCTAACAGTTATATACAGTGGCGCACCTCTAATGAGGACAAGTGAGATGGCCGCCTTAGGCGGCACTATTGGTGACTGCTTGGAGGGGCGGCATTTTCACTATTTATTGAACCTAAACCAGCCCAAGACAGGCCGCTTTTAAAAAAAAACCAAAAAAAAAAACCAACTGTCTGGTGAGTTCCTTGGTCTTCATGATGCTGTTTGTTCACTAGTGTTCTCTAACAAACCACTGAGGCCTTCACAGAACAGGTGTAGTTATACTGAGACTAAATTACACAAAGTTGGACTCTATTAACTCATTAAGTGACTTCTGAAGGCAATTGATTGCACTGGATTGTATTTAGGGGTATCCGAGTACAGGGGTCTGAAAACTTTGCACGTCACACTTTAGATTTTTATTTGATCAAAATTTTGAAAACTATGTATCATTTTCCTTCCACTTCACAATTATCGACTACTTTTAAGTTTGTTGTTGTAAGGTATGAATACTTTTGCAAGCCACTGTAGCTATCCCCCTTGTGAAAGATCCTCAGTGCGCCAACACCGCTGTGGCCACCCCTGAGACCTCTTTCATATAAAAACCACACTCACCGCCAGTGAGTGCCGGGTTCACAAGATAAATACAAGACAAGCCTTCTAAATTTTATATATTTATTAACCCCTAAATGGGTCGGTATTGAAACCTAACATATACAGTTCAGAACAGATATGCAGATATATGCAAGCATTAACAGTTACTAGTTACAAGATACAGTACAAATAAAATAAAAGGGATAAAGGTGAAATAGTTACTTTACCACACATGTCCTTGCTGTGGTTCTATAGTCCAACACTCACACATGCATGTGTGAGTCACCAGTGGAGGCTTTTTAGCATGTGGCATCAACAACAGTAATCCAGCCTGCATGCTCTTTACACAGTCTCTCAGCATTAGTCCAGTAGTCTCAATAGAATCTCATCACAGCAGCCTCTCCTCATGGTCTGTCTGTAATAACTCTGTAGTCTGTGATGGTCTCAGCCCAAAACTCCATAGCATAATCTCCATAGCATAATCTCAGCACAGTCTCCATAACATGATCTCTCCCCACAGACCTCTTACCTCATCTTTTATACCCTTTATGCCATCTCCCAGAATGAGGTCATCGGTGGCAGCACGTCTGATGAGTTAATGCAATCAGGTCCAGATCCTTTGTATGTAGATGAGACCAAATGACATGATACAATGTTATCAGCCATATCTTATCTCCCTGCACAATGCATGTTTTTGTTTGATCACTCAGGGCTGTGTAGAATACAATGGAGCCCTGCTGTGATTGATACAAAGCCCTATTGTTTGATCACTCAGGGCTGTGTAGGAGTACAATGGAGCCCTATTGTTCCAGTGTTGCCACTACTGCCAATATACACCTATGCTTATAGCTGCGCACAGTATGAATAAATGGAACTAGAGAGAAATACGCTACCCAGAGACCAAAATATAGCTTTGAGTTTTAGCCACACTTAAGCAGAATCATCACACCTCCCCCTTTAGATGGGGCTTGCAGGAAGTAGGGGCCTACGCCCCTCTTCTGAAAGCACCTCCGCCTCCAGCTTCTCAGGCTCTGGCCCCAAGGCTCCCTCACCTTCCCCCGGGGTCCCAGCAGACTCGGGCCTTGTCAGACTCCGAGGGTGGTTGAGCGCCATGCGCCTTCAATATGTCCAGACTAGGGTCAGCTTGGACAGCCTCTCTGAACTCTTGGCTGGAGTGAGACAAAAGAGAGGTGCATGTTACATAGCTGCCGGCCCCTTCTGTCTCTCTAGTCTGACTAGGGGCACTTCTAAGGCCCAGGCTCTGAGCCACGTACACTTGGCTACCTCCTGCCTGTTCTGGGTCCGCTTTCTGAGTGCGGGCATCCTGTAGCTTTACCCCCATGACCTCAGGCCCTTGGGATACCATTCCAGAGATCCCATCCCGGCAATCTCTGCTCTCCTGGCTACCCTTGGCCTGCTCTCTCAGGGTCTTCCCCACACTAGCCGCTAGTTGGGAGAGTTCTAGGGGGTTCTGCACCTCCCCCCTTTGCTTCCACACCTAGGGGCACCTCTGTTTCTGGTACAGGTATGTTTGGACCCTGTCCTCCCTGTACTTGGGTGGGTGATGGTGATACCTTGGGCAAATGACTGAGATCATGCTTCCCCAAACCATCCCCCCCACAATACATTGACAGGTAATACATTTGACATACCCTCTTCTTGGCTCACACCTCCAGTACCCCATGCCATCTGCACTTGGGCCATGGGCACTCCTGGAATAGAACGGGACAGAAGAGACGTGTATGTCTCATACCGGCTGGACTCCTCCGGCTTCATGGGAGTGAGGCTAGTCATGGCGGTCTCAGCACCGACTCCAGGTGGTGTAGGCAACGGTTCAAGGGTCGGATCGCCCTCCACCCTTGTAGCACTCCGGCTGCGGGCTAACACCGCACTACCAGCAGTCCGTCCCTCACCTGGATCGGCCATGAGATCCACATAGCCTACCTGACTACCTGGCACATGGTCAGCAGTTGGGTGCTCATCAGATACACTGGGCGAAATAGCAGAAGTCGCTTCCAGTGACTCAGAAGAGCTACCCTGTACACTTTCACAACAAGCATTGGCAATTACATTGACAGTACCTTCATTAGCAATTGTTAATTCACACCGGGCCTCAATGAGATCTGCAGTAGACAGATTAACAAGCTGGGAGGGCAACGCCCCCGCAGATGTGGGTGTGTCTACCGACCATATCTCATTGGCTCCTAGCACCGGAGGAAACAAAGCATCAATAACATTTTTGCTGAGCTGGGTTGCAGGAAGTTCAGTTGCTTCTTCCCTGCTCTCAGCTGAAGGCAACTTATTAGCATTTACATTGACTGCCATGGGAAGTATCTCAGAGAGGGGGTTACGGGCCCTCTCTACAGATATGACAGACACATTATCAGCATTAATCATAGACAGTTTATCACATTACATTGTGGTGCTCCCCACCCCATATTGGGACATCATAGGTCCTAAATCAGTTCCCAACAGTACCTTAGCAGGCAAATCAGTCAATAGTCCGCATTCCTTTTTCTGCACCCCCGTCCAGATACACAGATGGGCCACCTGCTGTGGCTTGGGAAGCAGGGAAGTTCTCAGGGCGGTTGGGGCACTCCACCTTGAAATGTCCTGTCTGGTTACAGGCATGGCCCCACCGCACCTCCCCTTGGGGTTTGGGGAGGGTCACTAGGGTGCCCAGAGTTCTTGGGACAGGGGAAGGACCACCCGGGGCATAGTTTGTCTCACCCGACCTGACGACAGACGGCTGTGGTGAACTCCGGCCTGGCTTCTCCTTCCAACTTGAGGGTCTCTGCAGGGTTGTTGGAGTTTGCACATGGGCGGTTTGTGCCCGCTGGGAGATTTCCCCGCCTCTTCAGCTCAAGCTGATACTCCCTCTCGGCCTGTCGCTCAGCAGCCTGCCGTTCTCGTTCAGCATCCTTCCTCTCTCTCTCTGCCTGTCGCTCAGCAGCCTCCCTCTCGGCCTGTTGCTCAGCAGCCTGTAGTTCAGCATCCTTCCTCTCTCTCTCTGCCTGTCGCTCAGCAAACTTCCTCTATCTGCCTGTCGCTCAGCAGCCTGCCGTTCTTGTTCTACAGCTTCCAGAAAACGGTGCAACATCTGCATGTATGTGTTAGGGTCACTGGTGCCTACTTGCTGTAGAGCCATTTGCCAGTATGAAACCGTTCCCCCCACAAGGCTGGGGTTAATGGTCTCTCCTGGTGAAGTAATCCTTGGGACCGGGCTGCTTGCTGCACTTCCTGGCCTAGCCCCAAAATCAGGACTCTGCATAGCTGTGGCTGCCTCCATTTCAGCCATACGCTCAGGATCTCCAAAAGCCTGGTTCAACAATTCTTGAGCTCTGCTTCTGAGCCCACTAGCCATCCACTGGTATTTGCCAAATAAAAGATAGGATAGAATACAAAGAGTAAGGGAGGGGAACAGCACTGTATCAAACTTTCACTGTATCTTAATGCTTGCTTTAATACCGAGCTTGTCTCATAGGATTACCATAATCCCCAGCATGTGAGTGATATAGGTCAACAACACACACTGTTTATCCTAAGATCCCACCGCTGCCACCAATGTGAAAGATCCTCAGTGCGCCAACACCGCTGTGGCCACCCCTGAGACCTCTTTCATATAAAAACCACACTCACCGCCAGTGAGTGCCGGGTTCACAAGATAAATACAAGACAAGCCTTCTAAATTTTATATATTTATTAACCCCTAAATGAGTCGGTATTGAAACCTAACATATACAGTTCAGAACAGATATGCAGATATATGCAAGCATTAACAGTTACTAGTTACAAGATACAGTACAAATAAAATAAAAGGGATAAAGGTGAAATAGTTACTTTACCACACATGTCCTTGCTGTGGTTCTATAGTCCAACACTCACACATGCATGTGTGAGTCACCAGTGGAGGCTTTTTAGCATGTGGCATCAACAACAGTAATCCAGCCTGCATGCTCTTTACACAGTCTCTCAGCATTAGTCCAGTAGTCTCAATAGAATCTCATCACAGCAGCCTCTCCTCATGGTCTGTCTGTAATAACTCTGTAGTCTGTGATGGTCTCAGCCCAAAACTCCATAGCATACTCTCCATAGCATAATCTCACCACAGTCTCCATAACATGATCTCTCCCCACAGACCTCTTACCTCATCTTTTATACCCTTTATGCCATCTCCCAGAATGAGGTCATCGGTGGCAGCACGTCTGATGAGTTAATGCAATCAGGTCCAGATCCTTTGTATGTAGATGAGACCAAATGACATGATACAATGTTATCAGCCATATCTTATCTCCCTGCACAATGCATGTTTTTGTTTGATCACTCAGGGCTGTGTAGAATACAATGGAGCCCTGCTGTGATTGATACAAAGCCCTATTGTTTGATCACTCAGGGCTGTGTAGGAGTACAATGGAGCCCTATTGTTCCAGTGTTGCCACTACTGCCAATATACACCTATGCTTATAGCTGCGCACAGTATGAATAAATGGAACTAGAGAGAAATACGCTACCCAGAGGCCAAAATATAGCTTTGAGTTTTAGCCACACTTAAGCAGAATCATCACACCCCTCATAAAGGGGAAGACTATTTATTACCTGTGTGTGGGGCGGGGGGCTACTACCAGGGGGCAAACTATTCATGTATGTTGAATTCAGTGCACTGCCATTTTTGCTGGTATGTGCCGCAGTTGAAGAGATATTGTTGCTGGAATTTTTGCCTAACTATATCCCTGCACTGTCAGAGAGGTCGGCCTTACTGCTCTGCGTCTTCACCGGACGTTGATGAACGTACCCCTGACAGTACAAGACTATAAAATTCTACCGTCAAGGGGGTGTTCATCACCACCGTGCCATGATGCTTATCTGTAAGGCTGGACCCTTTGACAGTGCAGAGATATCTCTGCAACTGAGGCAAAACTGACAGTGTTCTGAATTCTGGCCAATTCCTCCTCTTCTCCTATAGAAGCCTTCATCTCACTGCAGGAGATGGCTTGTCTCTTAGTGGGGAAGGCCTCAGTACTCCACTTGGATTACTGTTTTTGCTGCTGCAGCTCTGGGCAGCATGGTGGCTCGGTGGTTAGCTCTGCAGCCTTGCAGCACTAGAGTCCTGGGTTCAAATCCTGCAAGGAGTTTGGAAAAAAAAAAAAAAAGCCTAGCTTGTGTGGACTGTAACACACCGTGGGTGTGAAATTATTTGCTTCCATCAGTGCATGGACCCCCTCTTTGAAGAACAGTCTATACAAGACATTGTTGTATGGGTCAAGGAGTACATGAAGGAGAGCCGGGACTCCATTTCTCAGATTTCGGTAAAGTCCAGATCTGAGAAACATACTCTTTCACTAGTCTCTAAGAGGAGTGATGAGACGCTCTCATTGGATGAAGATACCTTGGAGAATTCCAGCAGACCTCTCTTTCCTCTAGAGAAGATAAATAGGCTGCTGAGGTCCATCTGGTCAAGGGACTGAGATGTTGACGGGGAAGCCTCCAGTTCCACCAATAGGGGGCCTAGGGCCTTCCAAGTGGATGAGACACTGATAAGCTCATGCTATTGGAGTGGAAACATCCTGAAAGAGCCACTATTTTAGCCAGGAGGTTTAAAGACTTATTTCCTATTGTGGAATTCCAGCTGGACGATGGGGTCCCTCACCTAAAGTCGATATGGCAGTAGCCAAATTGTCCCGTTGTACAGTGGTCCCAGCGGATGATGGCTCAACCTCCAGGAACCTTTGGATAGGTGCATGGAGAGCACCCTCAGAAAGGCTTATTCTGCGGCCTCTGTTCAGACCTAGGTGGCCATTGCCTCTAATGAAGTATCAAACAAGTTGCGCTCTGATCTTGCCCAGCTAGAGAGGGACATCGACTCTGGAGGCTCCAGAGATGACCTCTTATCATTCTTGAGGTCAGTCTCCTTGTCTGCAGATCACCTATCCGAGGCCTCCCAACATCAGTTTAAGCTAGCCGCAAAATCTATGGCCCTCTCCACGGCAGCTAGAAGGCCGTTACGGTTAAAACCCTGGAGAGTTGATAACGCCTCCAAGTATAACTTGTGTTCCCTGCCTTTTGAGCCGGGCAAACCTTTCGGCAGAGGCCTGGATGAACTCATGGATGGTCTAGTCGTCAAGAAGGGTAAGTCTACCTTAATCTTTTAGGGGTAGATCAAGACATCCTGGCTGGGGCAGAGGTTATCAGCCTCAGTCTAGACCTCAGTTCCATAGGCATCCTAGATACCAGTCTAGGGGTTCTGGATGGAAGTTCCACAAAGACAAAAAAGCCTAACTTTTGATGCCAGCTATTTTCTTCCTGTGGCAGAGACTCCTGTTGGGACGACTCTCCCAATTCTTCACCTTCTGGCACCTTCACCTTCTTCAACCTCTCAAGACTGATTTATTACGACCCTCTCCCTTCCTGCGGCTCGGCAGGTTATACAGGTAAGTTCCATTCGTGATTATATCTACAAGGGGGCCTTGGAAAAGGTTACCCCCTCAGATGAAGGATTCGGTGTTTACTCCCGTTTTTCTGGTGCTAAAATCATCAGGTGACTGGAGGATGATTATAGATCTAAGATACCTGAATCTCTTCATAAGGATAAAGCATTTTTGGAATGGAGACCAGGAAAACAATCACATCCTTTTTACAGCAGGGCGAGGTCCTTGTCACCCTAGACCTAAAGATGCCTATCTACACATTCCAGTTTATCCTCCGCACAGAAGGTATCTCAGAATCACTGTCTCAGTTTCCAGCCACAGGAAGCATCTTCAGTTTGCAGCTCTACCTTTCGGCATTCCCTTAGCTCCCCACACCTTCACCAAGGTGGTGGCTCCAGTAGCAGCCACACTCAGACTTCAAGGTCTATTCATAGTGCCATACTTGGATGACTGGATAATAAAAGCTCAGTCAAAATCCATCCTGCTCCAGCATTTGCAGATAGCCATGTCCTTTCTTCAACACCTAGGTTGGCTAATAAATTGGGAAAAGTCAGAGGTGATTCCCTCTACTCAGAGAAAGTTCCTGGGGTTTCTCCTGGACTCAGATCACATGAAAATTTCCTTAACATCTGCAAGGAAAGAAAGGTTAACCACAGTGGTCCGGTATCTTATCAGAACACGCCTGGTGTCTATCAGGATAACTATGAGAGTCCTAGGCCTAATGTCATCCTCAGCCATGGCAGTCCTTTGGGCTTTATGGAATATGCGTCCTCTTCAGATGGTAGCTAAAGGCCTGGAATCGTACTTCTCTCAGTCTCGACAAGAGGATCAGACTTTCCCCCAGTACGCGTCTTTCCCTCAGATGGTGGATACACCTGAAAGACGGGATGTTCACGGTCCAACCTCGTTGGACCCTGTTGACTACCGATGCATCCCTCTCGGGATGGGGAGCCCACCTGTACGAGAAGACCGTACAAGGAGTCTGGAGCAGGCTAGAAAACGGGACATCGCCCAACTGGAAGGAGCTTAGAGCAGTTTACCTGGCACTACTTCATTTCTCTCCTCAGAGGAAGAGCTGTCAAGATCCAGTCCCGACAGTATGATGACCGTAATGTACTTGAACAAACAGGGAGGCACCATATCGCTATCTCTCCTCAGGGAGACAGGTCTGATTTTTACCTGGGCAGAGGAAAATCTGACCCACTTATCCGCGGTTCACATCAGGGGCTTCTTGAACATAGTAGTGGATTAGTTGAGTCGGGGTCTCACCGTATCAGGAGAATGGTTTCTCAATCCAGAGATCTTACATCAGATTACCCTGAAGTCTTCCAGAAGTAGACCTTATGACGACCAGATTCAACGCCAAAGTGGAGACATTCTGCTTACTGTATCAGGAGGACTATCCCTTGGCAGTGGATGCCCTGTCCATCCCTTGGAGGTTCAGGCTGGCATACATCTTCCCTCCACTTTCCATGATACCAAGGGTATTGATGAAAGTCTGACAGGACCAAGTCTCTGTGATAGCCATTCTACCATTCTGGCCAAAAAGAGCTTGTTTTTCCCAGCTCATGTACATGAGTCGAGGGATCTATTGGAGGCTTCCCCCACCCAGAACCTGGTTTCCCAAGGAACTCAGAAGTACCAGGATCTGAGGAGTTTCAACTTGACAGCCTGGAGGTTGACCAGTCCTTATGGAAATCCAGAGGACTGTTAGAAGCCGCATTGAAGACGCTTTTCTGAACCAGAGCAGAGTCTACCAATGAGAGCTACCTAAGGATAGGTAATGTCTTCAAAGAATGGTTCTCCAAACAGGAAGTTAACAGTTCAAATCCTACTACAGGAGAGATTCTAAAACTTTCTTCAGGACGGCTTGGATAAGGGCCTTTCCCCTGCCACACTCAAGGTACAGGTTTCAGCCCTATCCGCCTGTTTAGGCAGACGATTGTCTAAGGGTGCTTTGAGATTTAGACCGGTGGTTTCAACTCCTGTTCCCCAGTGGGATCTTGCTACAGTTCTCTCGGGTCTTTGTGGTCCTCCATTTGAGCCATTAGAGGACATGGATCTTAAGTATTTAGCCTTTAAAACCACCTTTTTGTTAGCCATCACTTCAGCAAAGAGAGTGGGTGAGCTCCAGGCTTTTTCTTCCGAGGAACCATACACTTCGTTCTTGTGGATAGGGTCCAGCTCAGATTTCTTCCTGGCTTTAACCCTAAGGTGCTTTCTCATGACAATATTAACCTGATGGTTTCCTCTCTAGGGGAATTACTTGCTACATCCCCATATTGTGCTGCTGTAGGACATAATGGAATCATTGATTATGATGCTAATCTGTTTTCCCTTAGTCCTAACAGCAGCACAATCTTCCCTCCCTAAGATAAGATTATTTTCTTTATAACTAACATGAGAGGGGGAGGTCTCTTTTGCCCTCTTATAGGGTACCATAGTCATGCATAAATTATGTTAATTAAAAATTCCATATGTCCTATCAACACACAGGGGCAGAAATACCCCATATTGTGCTGCTGTTAGGACTAAGGGAAAACATATTAACATCATAGTCAACGATTGTTTCTAGATGACTCGCAAGGGCACGACCCAGGTGATTTTCAGTTTTGGACCATACCATCAATTAAAACAACTGCCTTAACAAAATTGCGTATATTAGCAAATGTTCTTAGCTGCTCATCATAACGCAGCCATATTCACTTCCATTAGCGTTAAAGGGGTATTTCCATGAACATAATCATATCTATATTTGTAGATAATTAAACGTTAAACATTTTTGCAAATATAAGTAGTTAAAAATTCTGAAGAGCTTTAACCCCTTAGCGACCCAGGGCGTAATAGTACATCCTGAGTCGCATGACGATGTATGGTTCGTAGGAGGTTCAGTGCTTTATTCCCAGTTGCTCAATGGGGTCCTCCTCCCAAGGTGGATATGCACTATGGTACCATCAGATGATGGAGCAAATTTGCACGACGCCATAGACAGGTGCATCGACAATACCTTCAAGAAGGCTTATTCAGCTGCCTCGGCCCAGACCGCTGTGGCGGTTGCGTCAAATTATGCACTGACCTGGTCCACCTCGAAAGGGACATCGACTCTGGAGTCTCCAGAAGTGAGCTGCTAGGGTTTCTAGGCTCGGTTTCCCTGGCAGCTGAATATTTAGCGGAAGCCTCCCACCATCAATTAAGGCTGGTGGCCAAATCCCTGGTACTTACCAAGAAGACTGCAGCAGGAAGACCTCTATGGTTAAAACCCTGGAGAGCTGATTTCCCCTCAAAATATAATTTGTGCACATTGCCCTTTGAGCCAGGTAGAGTCTTTGGCAGTGCCCTAGACGAGATCCTAGAGGGCTTGGCCGACAGGAAGGGTAAAACTTTACCCCAGGCCTTCAGAGGTAGGTCTGACTCTGGCCGTGGTAGAGGCTATCCGCCTCGTTGTGGACGGCAGTCCCAGAGAGGCTCTAAATATTCCTCTAGAGGTGCCGGCCGGAGATTCCCGAAGTCTGATGATAAAAAAGAGAAGCCTAGCTTTTGACATCAGAAGCAGTCTTCCTGTGGCCGAGATTCCAGTCGGAGGTTGTCTCTCCCACTTTCTCGACTGCTGGCAGGGAAAAAATTCGAGACCCATGGGTCCGGTAGGTAATCCAAAGAGGATATGCAATCGAGTTCCTCCATCCTCCTCAGGATTGGTTTGTGTTAACTCGCAGCCTCCCTACAATGCAGCAGATTACATTGGAATGCTCCATCCGAGAGTACATTCACAAGGGAGCCCTGGTGGAAGTCCCTTCTCTAGAAGAAGGATCCGGTGTCTATTCTCCCGTCTTCCTGATGCCAAAACCGGCAGACAAGTGGAGAATGATCATAGACTTAAAGTACCTCAACCGCTTCATCAAAAAGAAGCGCTTCCGTATGGAAACCATAAAGTCTGTCACCACCTTTCTCCTCCAAGGCGATGTTTTTTGTGACTTTGGATATAAAAGACGCCTATTTGCATATTCCTATTTACCTCCACACAGAAGGTTTCTAAGGATTGCCGTAGTAGTTTCCGGCCACAGGAAGCACTTTCAATTCACAGCACTACCCTTCGGGATTTCCTCTGCTCCCCACACCTTTACAAAGGTAGTGGCCCCCATCATGGCCGCCCTCAGGCTTCAGGGGATATTCTTGGTGCCTTATCTAGACGACTGGTTGATAAAGGCCCAGTCAGAGTCTGTTCTGCTCCAGTGCCTACATACAGCTGTTTCCCTGCTTCAGAGTCTGGGATGGCTTATAAACTGGGAGAAGTCAAAAACGATCCCTTCAACCCCAAGGAAGTTCCTCCGCTACTTCTTAGATTCAGTCTGCCTGCAAATCTCCTTGACACCAGCAAGGAAGGAGAAGCTGGTCGTGGCAGTCCGGCACCTCTTCAAAAAGCCGATAGCCTCCATCAGAACATTGATGAAGATCCTGGGCTTGATGTCTTCCTCAGTGGAGGCAGTCCCATGGGCCTTGTGGCACTTACGTCCGCTCCAGAGAGAATTACTAGAGGCTTGGGATCGAACCCTTCTTACACTCAGCAAGAAGATTCGACTCTTCCCCCAGGACCCGTTTTTCCCTTAAGTGGTGGTTACACCTGAAAGACAGAAGGTCCACGGTCCAACCTCCTTGGACCCTGTTGACTACAGATGCATCCCTCACGGGATGCGGAGCCCATTTGGATGAAAACTCCATAAAGGGAGTCTGGAGCGCTCCAGAAAGAAGGACCTCGTCCAACTGGAAGGAGCTCAGAGCTGTATATCGTGCCTTACTCCATTTCTCGCCTCTTCTCAAGGGAAGAGCAGTCAAAGATCCGGTCAGACAACATGACCACAGTGCTGTACGTAAACAGACAGCGAAGCACCAGATCACCAACCCTCCTCAGGGAGGCAGATCTGATATTTATATGGGCAGAGAAAAATCTAACCCATTTATCCGCAGTTTACATCAAGGGCTCCCTGAACATAGTAGCGGATCGGTTGAGTCGGAGTCATGCCGTATCAGGAGAATGGTCACTCAATCCAGAAGTCTTTCATCAGATTACCCTGAAGTGGGGTCTTCCAGAAATAGAACTCATGGCAACCCGACTCAACGCCAAGGTGGAGATGTTCTGTTCCCTTTACCAGGAGGACAATCCCTTGGCAGTGGATGCCCTGTCCATCCCTTGGAGGTCCAGGCTGGCATACATCTTCCCTCCAATTCCAATGATACCAAAGGTATTGATGAAAATCAGACAGGACCAAGTCTCTGTGATAGCCATCATTCCATTCTGGCCAAAAAGAGCTTGGTTTTCCCAGCTCATGGAGATGAGTCGAGGGATATATTGGAGGCTTCCCCCCATCCAGAACCTGGTTTTCCCAAGGATCTCCGAAGTGCCAGAGTCTTCTGCAAGAGCAGACTCTGCCAATAAGAACTACCAGAGGACAGCCAAGATATTTTAAATTTTCTTCAGGACGGTTTGGATAAGGGCCTTGCCCCTGCCACTTTGAAAGTGCAGATTGCGGCCCTCTCCACTCATTTGAACAGACGTCTGTCTCAGGATCCTCTGGTTGCAAGGTTCCTTAAAGGGGCAATGAGGCTAAAGCCTCGGTATCATCTCCAGTTCCCCAGTGGGACCTTGCGGTAGTCCTTGCAGACCTGTACAGTCCTCTATTTGAACCCTTGGAGACTATGGAGCTAAAATATTTAGCCTACAAAACCACTTTTTGCTGGCTATTATATCTGCCAAAAGAGTAGAGGAACTCCAGGCTGTCTCTCTTCTAGAGAACCGTAGATTTTGTTTTTGCAGATAGGGTGCACCTTAGGTTTGCCTGGGTTTAACCCTAAGGTCCCCTCATGCTATAGTAGCAATGAGCTAATTTCATTACCTGTGTTTTTCCCCACTCCAACCTCTGAGGAGGAAGAAAAGCTCCACACCTTAGATGTGGTAAGGTGTCTGCAGATTTATCTATCCCGCACTCAACCGCTTCGGAAGGCCGAAAACCTACTAATCAACATGCAGGGTAAAAACAAAGGCCTCAAGGCTTCCAACCCTACTCTATCCACATGGATCAAGGAGACAATTAAGTCTTCCTTTCTTATTCAGGAGTTACTCCCTCCAGTCTTTTCTACGGCCACTCGACCAGGGCTGTGTTGACTTCTTGGGCTGAGTATCGGTCCTTACCATTGGACCAGATTTGTGCGGCTGCATCATGGTCATCTCAGTTGGCCTTTGTTAAACATTATCATTTAGACGTCCGCAGTTCCCAGACAACTGCCTTTGGTCAGACAGTCCTTGACGTTGTAAGGCGAGGAAACCCTCCCTAGGGGAATTTTACTTGCTATCTCCCCATATTGTGCTGCTGTCGGACGTAAGGGGAATTGTTGACTGTAATGTCAATCTGTATTCCCTTAGTCCTGACAGCAGCACAAGGCTTCCCTCCCTAGAAGCTTGTTTCCTTTTACTTTATAATTTACACAGGGGAGGGAGGTCTCTTGTGCCCTCTTATAGGGCCAGTAGGAGGCACCTTTTTGGTGCTAATTAAAGGTTCCACCTGTCCTAAACAACACACAGGGGCAGAGATACCCCATATTGTGCTGCTGTCAGGACTAAGGGACATTACAATCAACGATTTTCCACCATAATTTGCAAATAGTTTTCTTATTTTGTCTCTCATAGTTGAGGTCTACCTATGATGTCAATTACAGGCCGGCCTCATATTTTTAAGTGGGAGAACTTGTACAATTGGTGGCTGACTAAATACTTTTTTTCCCCACTGTATCCCCGCGCTCCAAAATGCCTGAACTATTAAAATATTTATCCCATACGGTGAACGGCGTATAAGAAATTGAATAAAAAGTGATCAAACCGTCAGATCTTTCCCAAATGGTATCAATAAAACGTTATGTTGTCCCGCATAAAAAGACGCCATACCCAGCTCCATACATGTAAATATGAAAAAGTTACAGGTGTTACAGGTGTCACAATATGGTGACACAAATTTTTTTTTCGATTTTGCAAGTTTTTAATTTTTTAAAAGGTATCAAAACATTACAAATACTAATACAATAAGCCATCATGTGACTCTGTGAACTGAGAAATGAAAAAGTTATGGCTCTTGAAATGTGGGGAGGGAAAAACGAAAATGCAAAAACGAAAAATGGCCGGGTCTTTAAGAGGTTAAAGATTTTCTCTAACCACCTTAGTGGTGACATCTTTTGTCTTGATCAGTTGCCAATGGATACGACCACGAATGCAGAAACTTTCTATGGTCTGGGATTTTTCTGGACCCAGCCATGATTTTCTTATTGTAGCTGGGTTATCAGACAGGGACACTACATGTATTATAAGATATCCCGGTCACAATAAGGAAATCATGGCTGATTTTCTGACCTTAGAAAGGTCCTGCATTACATGGTCATATCCACTGGCAACCGATCAAGACAACAACTTGTGACCACAAGATACTTAGAGAAAATCTTTAAAACTTGTTCATTACTTATATTTTCAAAAATGCTTAACTTTTAATTATCTACAAATTTTAAAATGGTTATGTTGGTGGGAATACCCCTTTAATGGAAAAAGCACTACACTGCGATCTCCAACTGCATGACATATGCCGCAGCCAAGGCCACCATGTAGCCCCGACCTCAGAGATAGGAGTCATCCTGGTCATCATTAGCCCTAGCCTAAAAAGATGATTCTTGCCAATAATGTCAGTCTCCAGGTGTCTATTGACTTCATGGCTTACAATCTATTTTGGAGGGTTCCTCCCGACCTTCCATGATAAGACCGGCCTTGCTCTTCTGAGCTTACAATCTAAAGAAAACAATCATTGACCCATTAAGCACCATCGTTATGAGTTTCAACTGGCAGCCATGTTAAAACAAAAATCCAGTAGCTGCATGCAGGCCATGAGCATTTAGGGCTTCATCTAAACTGACTCCAAAAAATTATATCGGGCAATTTAGGAGAAAAAAAAAAGAAAAAAAAAACAAATTGTAGACTATGAAAGTGCTAATAGTATGAAGTATAGTGGGAGTGGTGATTAAAATATTAATGTCTACCCTGCCCCGAGGAATTTACGATCTAAAAGAAGGAACCTTCTAATCCCTAGTCTAATATAGGATGTGTTCTGTGATTTCTTGGCTTGCAATGAGAACTTTTCGTTGCGTTGACTTGTCGTGTTGAGATGATTTTCTTTTTGAGAAGACTTTGCATAAAGAACTTCTGTTCATTCAAAAGAAAGGAGAAAAATAAAAATCAATAATTTTCTCTTATTTTCTGATTGTCCTAGCCCCACCCCTGCACTTCCCAGTCACACCTCAGCTCTATTAGCATTTACACTTAATAAACTGCTTTCAGATTGGACGGTGAGGCTGCTAACACTATGGGAATTTATGGGATCTCTCTTTCATTTGACACTGGAAATCTGTAATAAATCAGCCATATCTCAAGTTGCCCTATTAGAAAGAAAAAAAGCATCAGTCCCTAACATTTTCTTATATAAGAAGAGTCAGGATTGTGGTGGTAAAAAGTCACAAGCTTTGGCGCACATCTCATTTGCGCAAAAATTGGCAACTTTTTTCCAATTACAATTCCTGCTTGCCACACTTCCAAAGCATGGTTGGAGCCAGCTTTAGTGGGGTTTATCAGCAGGGGAAGGACCACATTATAATGAGCTGCACCAAAAAATGGATTAATTTTTGGTTTACAAATTAATAAATCCTACCCTTCTTTTTCCCCAAGTGTACATTAAAAAAACTTTCAAAATAATTGTCATGGCCCCGGTCACTTAGGGAAGTCTCTGAAGATTTTGAAACCTCTAGTAGAATTTGTGTCTTTCCCTCTTTGGAGATAGATCTGTGGAGGTGCTTTTAAAACTACTGCTTTAGGCTGAAATCACACATGCTGTTTTGATGCATTTTTTTGAATCAAAGCCAGGAGTGGAAAGGGAAAGAAAAAGGAAGGACATATACTTCTCCTATCTGATGAATACTTAATTTGGCTAAAAAAAACTGCACCAAAAACTGCGTATGTGATTTCATCCTTACTAGAGATGTACAAATTGACTTGTACAAACCTGGGTTTAACCTGAATATTCCAAATTGTTTGGTTTTTAACAAAGCCGAACAATTGGGAATTCATCTCTGACACACTTAAATGGTTCCCGCCAGTAAATTATTATACCCTGGGGTCTCTTTAGACCCCAAAGTATAATAGCTGGAGGCCCAGGGGAGTTGACAAAAATAAACACATTTATACTGATATTCAGTTACCTCTCCTGGGTCTCCTCGCAGCGCCCGCGGATTCGTGCCTTTGTTTCTCCGACTGGCGCTCTCTGCAAGTCATACGGCTGGGGTCACCTCTGAGGCCTGTGATTGGGTCTCAGTTATGACATGGGCACACCAAGCTTCATGACGCTATGACATTCAGCGTGACCATGCCACCTATAAGGCCCAATCACAGACCTCGGGGATGACTCTGGGTACATGACGTCAGAGAAGAGCACCGGAAGCTGGCAGGAGGAGAACACAGAGCGCCAGATGCAGTGAGGTGGTCCAGAATAGATTAAAGGAACAGGCAGTATAAATGTTTTTGTCACCTCCCCTGGCCTCCATCTATTATACTCTGGAATATGGAGAGACACCTAAGTATAATAATTCCACTTCCGATTCTATTCAAACAAGTTCAGACTGAACCAAACCGGGTTTTTGCTTCATCCGAACACAGGGCAAAAATCTTCTAGGGTTCGCCCATCTTCAGTCCTTATCAAAGTATTACTATTATAATAAATAAGATGCTCAGTCTATGCACAAGTACAAGGAGGAGCACTGGGGGGCGCTGTGTTATGTGATCACAGAGGAAGATTAGATCCATTTTCACTCAATCCTAAATTCTACCCAGCATGGACACCCCCTATAATAATGTGGTTAAAAAATAGAGGTGTTGGAATAACAGTGAATGCACTGAAGGATGGGATGCTATGTCTGGAGATGTGCGGCGAGTAAGAATAACCTCGGAGCAATTCTGGTGAAAAAAAAAGGTTATGATTAAAAACAAATCTGAGTTTTTTTCTTTTTATTGTTTTTCTCCCTGTAACACTACATCTGAGATAAAACATTTCTCTACAATCTGAACATCAAAATGGCTCCGTTTCTTATGCTGAGCAAGAGCTGATCTATACTTATAGGAATTCCCACATTCTGAACAGGAATACGGCTTCACTCCTGTATGGATTAACCGATGATGAACAGCATCAGACTTCTGACGGAAACTTTTCCCACACTCAGTACATGAAAAAGGTTTCTCTCCTGTGTGAGTTCTCAGGTGGTCAACAAGATTTGCTTTCCTGGTGAAACATTTCCCACATTCTGAACATGAAAATGGCTTCTCCCCTGTGTGAGTCGTCTGATGTTTAATAAGATTTGACCTCTGGCTAAAACATTTCCCGCAGTCTGTACACACATATGGCATCTCTCCCGTGTGTCTTTTCTGATGTTTAACAGCAACTGATTTGTGCTTAAAACATTTGTCACATTCAGAACATGAAAATGGCTTCTCCCCTGTGTGAATTTTCTGATGTTCCACAAGAGTTGACCTCCTAGTAAAACTTTTCCCACATTCTGTACATGAAAACGGCTTCTCTCCTGTGTGAATTCTCTGGTGTATAAGAAGCTGTGATTTGTGGTAAAAGCTGCTCTCACATTCTGGACATGAAAATGGCTTCACCCCTGTGTGAGCCTTCTGATGTTTAATAGCATCCCATCTCTGTACAAAGCATTGGCCACATTCTGGACATGAATATGGCTTCTCCCCTGTGTGAGTTCTCTGGTGTTCATTAAGATTGGATCTCCTGGTGAAACATTTTCCACACTCAGAACATGAAAATGGCTTCTCCCCGGAGTGAGTTATCTGATGTTTAATAAGATTTGATTTCTGGCCAAAACATTTCCCACATTCTGCACATGAATATGGCTTCTCTCCAGTGTGACATTTCTGATGTTTAACGGCATCTGATTTTTGGATAAAACTTTTATTACATTCAGTACATGAATATGGCTTCTCCCCAGTGTGAATTTTCTGATGTTCAACAAGATTTGCTTTCCTACTGAAATATTTCCCACATTCTGAACATGAAAATGGCTTTTCCCCTTGGTGTTTCTCATCTAGGTGACTTCTTTTGTGCACAGAAATATTAGTTTTCTGTCTGTGTTTCCAACCCTTGGTATCTCCTGTACTTTGTTTAGAAATCTGTGGTTGGTCCTTTTGATTGATGTGATCGGTAGATAGATCTCTGCTGTGAGGAACAAATAGCATATCTGTGGTAAGAAGAGTCGAGGAATGTTCTCCACGACTGTCTTCTGGATTATTGCTAAATTTTACTTCAAAGTCTGGAGATAGCAGGACTTTTCCCACATACTTTTTATAGCAGTCATCTGCTGGAAAGAGAATCAGATATCAGTAAAGCTTTCAGAAAAATTAATAAAGTAGAGATTTTAAAACATTTCTAAAATTAAACTTCCCATGCATGAAAAAAAGCAAAAAAAAAAACCCCAGCCATTCACTGTTCATGTATGGTCAATTTGTTAACCATTTATGTTTAAATCATTTTTATTAAAAACATATTTAAAATGGTTTTCCGGGGCTATTAACTACTGATTTATCCTTAAGAAAGGTCATCAATTGGAGAACGATGGGGGAATAACACCCGTGATCTCCGCAGATCAGATGCTTGAAGCAGAAGCAGTGCTCCTTGAGTGCTTCTTCTGCTTCACAGGCCATGTAACATCACTTTCAAGTACAGCCGCTATAGCAATGTACACTACTGATCTTGGTTAATAGGCGCTGCAGCCTCTTCTCTATCTGAATGCTGTGGCTTCTTTAAATAGCTGATTGGTCAGACCCCTGATAACCTAAGCTAAGGACAGGTCATTATTAAACTGCTTCCCGTCGCATCCATTTTTCGTTTTTGACTCCCCACCTTCCAAACGTCATAATGTTATTTATCTGTTCACAGAACCATATGAGGGATTAATTTTTGCAGGACAAATTGTACTTTGTAATGGTACCATGTAATATTCCATACAATGTACTGGGAAGATGTAAAAAAAATCTGAATGGAGTGGAATTGGAGAAAAACTGTGTTTGTGCGACTTCACTGTGCACTGTGCGTTCACTGTGCAGCCAAAATGAGATGTCACCTGTATTCTATGGGTTGGTACGATTCCAGGGACACCAAATTTATATTGTTTTTTTTTTTTTGGTTTTAACTCCTTAAAAAAAATATATTCTGACATCCATAACTTTTTTTTTAATATTTCCTTATACAGGGATGCATAAGGCATCTTTTTTTTTTTGTGGGGCCACATATAATTTTTATTTATACCATTCTGAAAAATCTCTATTGCTTTGATCACTTTTGATCCACATTTTTATGGGAGGCGAAGCAGTGAAAAAACGGAGGTTCAGCTCTTTTGATTGATCCGCTGCAATGTTCACCATATGGGAAAAATATTTTTAGAAGACTGTAGATCTGCATTTTCAGACATAGGGATACCTAAAGCATGTGCGTTCTAGGAAAAGGAGGATTCCAATTTTTAATTATTAGAACTCTAATACACTAATATCACTGATCACTAATAGAATGCACTGAAATGCTAAAGCATTGTAAAATTGTAGCAGTTGCATTACAGGCTGCCCGAGTGTTTGAACGGCCGCCATATTTAAATACCCAACATCCGTCATACTATTGGCAGATGTTGGGAAAGGGTTAAAATCATACCTCGAGTTATAAACAACTTTTCATAAATGAATAGTACATGTGAATATAAGAAACTTTGTAATATATCTTATTAAGGAGATCTGTTTCCTTCCACACTTATTAAACTGTTCTCCTGCTCCTTATCTTCAATCTGACTGCCTGTTTACATAAGATTCATCTCTGTATTCAGCCTCACACACTGAGCTCTACAGAGAAGGTAGGGGTGCGGTAGGATTGTCCTGCTGGCTGAGTAGTTGATTTATTGCCTCATTCTGTGTACTGGCAGCCTCTTACCTACAAACGCAGCAGTGTTAAAGGGAGTCTGTCACCAGAGTGAAACATATTAAATCAGTGAATAATTAGGCAAAAAACACACAGCGCCTCGGGAGGACTTGATAGGATGTAGCGGTAGTGAGGCTGGGTGATTACAAGGACAGCTGCTGCATAGCCCGTAGGACCAAAAAACAAGGTTGTTGGTATATTAAATGCCAGAAAAAAATTAAAAAATAATTTTAAAAAATTGAATAAATAAATACTTGTACATGGGTAGAGATCTTCGTTGAGGTAAATATATAGATAGGGAACTGGGTACATACGTAGTTATATAAATACATAAAAGAGTGCGTGGATAACTAGATAAATGAATATATACTAAAAACACCTTGAGAAGTGTCTGTAAAGGTTATAATGAATGAAAGCAGAATAGGTGATTAGCTGAATACTTAGATAAATAAATGCATAAATAAATAAGGAAATGCATACATGGAAGTATAAACAGAAAACAAAAAGCAGTGGTCCAATATAACAATGGTAGTGGTGGATATGGAGAGGGAGAAAACTGAGGTGAACAGGGGAAAAGCCTTTAAAGCAACAGATCCTGGAGATTGTGAGTAGGTAGGAAGAAGGGAGAATTATGAGCTTACCATGTGTGGTCAGAAGATCAACATCAGGTGAATGAGAAAGAACAAAGAGCGGGGGGATTAAATAGCGTGTGGGCGGGTATCGAAAGGGAGGAGAAAAGAAAAAAAAAAAAAGGAGAAAGAGGAATGAGAAGAAGACAGTGTTACGATATATGTAAGGGAGGTAGAGGATAATGATTAATTAGATATGCAAAGCTTATGAATATGACGAAATACAGAAGGTACAAGTATTGAAAAATGAGGAGGAAAGAGATGGTTAATGAATAAATAAGTAAGTATATGGGTGAATGAATGAAAGGTGATTGAGATATAGAATATGACGATTGAATGTATAAACCTTAGGGATATGACAAATGAAGAGGAGAAGAAAAAGATAAAGATAATAATAATGGAGAGGGTGATAATGAATAGATATATGAATGAATGATAAAAGGTAGACACTAAAAATAAGGATGGGATAAATGACTGAAATAGAGGAGAGAAAAAAAAAGGGAAAATGTGGTAATCGATAGGATAATAGAATAAAAATTGCGACAGTTAAAAGTTAATCAAAAGCATAATACATTTAATACAAAAGCATAATACTATAAAAATTTAAAAATATATAAACAAAACGTCTGTCATGGGTAATTCAAAATGATGATTTGACTGTTTAGTTGAGGCCGTTTGGATGTAAAGTTACCAACTTTTTATATCCAAAATGCCTCACGTTGACGTAGTTTCAGAAAGCGGTTAGGGTTGGAAGCAGGAATTTGCTCTACTGGCATAATGGAAATATCTTTAAAGTCACAATGGTGCATCAACGAACAATGTTGGGATAAGCTGTGTTTTTGGAACCCTTTATTTACGTTTGAACGATGGCCGTTCATTCTCTTGTGTAATGCTTGTATAGTTCTTCCCATATATTGCAAATTGCAAGAACATTCAAGTAGGTAAATCACATAATCGGAATTACAGTTCAATTTGGTCTTTATCGGAAATTCCTCCCTTGTCACCTTTGAGGTAAAGGAAATACAATTGTGCTTAATATTACAGCAGCATAAGCATCGGGAGTGACCACATTTAAAGACACCTTTGGTGAGCAACAGAGATTCTTGGTTTTTTAAAAAAGGTGTTCTAAGCCTACTAGAGGCTAGAATATTTCGTAACGTGGTAGATCTTCAAAAAGTTAGTGACAGTAAGGAGGGAAGAAATTTGCTCAGATGAGAGTCATCCAATAATATTTTCCAATGATTAGTCAGGATGGATCGAATTTTTTTTGTGTCCAGTATTATAAGTTGTAATGAAGTTAGTATTGTTTTTATTGAATGCCTGAGAACAGTTGGTGGTTTTATCTGTTAGACAGTCATTCTGTGATAGTTTCGAGGTTCTCATATAGGCATTCTGTATAATGGGCCGTGGGTATAGTTTAAATCTTTTTTTTGAGAATGTTTGCTTGACTTTTGAAGGTCTGGTCGTCATCACAGTTCTTTCTGATCTTCATTAATTGGCTATAGGGGATATTGTTGAGCCATGGACCAAAGTGTGCACTCTGGTAGTTAAGGTAGCTGTTCACATCCACAGATTTAAAATATGTGGAGGTGGAAAAAGAACCATCTTCAGTTATTGAGATTAATAAATCCAAAAATTCGATTGAAACTTCTGAAAAATGATGGGTGAATGATAATCCCAAGTTATTTTTGTTGAGTTGAGAAATGAAATTGAAAGCTGATGGTTCGTCTCCTTCCCATATGAAAAAGAGGTCGCCGATATAACGTCTATAGAAAATAATTTGCGGATAGAGTTGATCTCGATTGTGAATGTAATTTTCTTCGAAGTATCCCATAAACAAATTTGCATAAGAAGGTAGAAAACGGGTTCCCATTGCACAACCCTTTACCTGTCTGAAGATCTGGTCCTGAAAAGAGAAAATATTGTGCTCCAATATAAAACTAATCCCATCAAGGAGAAAGTCTTTTTGTTTGGTTGGCATTAGCTTGTTTTGAGAGAGAAAATGATGGCTTTCAGACGCTGTGTATGGGGTATATTTGAATATAGAGCAGAGACATCGGCAGTAAGTAATGATCATTTTTGTTTAGCTGATTTAGTATTTAATTGCTTCAGCTCCTTAATTAGTTGGGTTGAATCTTTTAGATATGATGGCAGCCGTGTAACTATATTCTGTAAGTGGAGGTCAATATAGTGAGATAGATTACTGGTAAATGAGCCAGTAATTAATTAGTAAATTAAAGTAAATTTATTAATAAAGTAATTAATTAGACAAAGTAATCAATTGCCTATTCAAGTTGATGTACATCCCTACTTCATTACAACTTATAATACTGGACACAAAAAAAATCCGATCCATCCTGACTAATCATTGGAAAATATTATTGGATGACCCTCATCTGAGCAAATTTCTTCCCTCCTTACCGTCACTAACCTTTCGAAGATCTACAACGTTACGAAATATTCTAGCCCCTAGTAGGCTTAGGACACCTTTTTTAAAAAACCAAGAATCTCTGTTGCTCACCAAAAGTGTCTTTAAATGTGGTCACTCCCGATGCTTATGCTGCTGTAATATTAAGCACAATTCTATTTCCTTTACCTCAAAGGTGACAAGGGAGGAATTTCCGATAAAGACCAAATTGAACTGTAATTCCGATTATGTGATTTACCTACTTGAAAGTTCTTGCAATTTGCAATATATGGGAAGAACTATACAAGCATTACACAAGAGAATGAACGGCCATCGTTCAAACGTAAATGAAGGGTTCCAAAAACACAGCTTATCCCAACATTGCTTGTTGATGCACAATTGTGACTTTAAAGATATTTCCATTATGCCAATAGAGCAAATTCCTGCTTCCAACCCTAACCGCTTTCTGAAACTACGTCAACGTGAGGCATTTCGGATATACAAGTTGGTAACTTTACATCCAAACGGCCTCAACGAAACAGTGGAATCATCATTTTGAATGACCCATGACAGACATTTTGTTTGTATATTTTTTAATTTTTATAGTATTATGCTTTTGTATTAAATGTATTAGGCTTTTGATTAACTTTTAACTGTCGCAATTTTTATTCTATTATCCTATCGATTACCACATTTTCCCTTTTTTTTTCTCTCCTCTATTTCAGTCATTTATCCCATCCTTATTTTTAGTGTCTACCTTTTATCATTCATTCATATATCTATTCATTATCACCCTCTCCATTATTATTATCTTTATCTTTTTCTTCTCCTCTTCATTTGTCATATCCCTAAGGTTTATACATTCAATCATCATATTCTATATCTCAATCACCTTTCATTCATTCACCCATATACTTACTTATTTATTCATTAACCATCTCTTTCCTCCTCATTTTTCAATACTTGTACCTTCTGTATTTCGTCATATTCATAAGCTTTGCATATCTAATTAATCATTATCCTCTACCTCCCTTACATATATTGTAACAACACTGTCTTCTTCTCATTCCTCTTTCTCCTTTTTTTTTTTTTCTTTTCTCCTCCCTTTCGATACCCGCCCACACGCTATTTAATCCCCCCGCTCTTTGTTCTTTCTCATTCACCTGATGTTGATCTTCTGACCACACATGGTAAGCTCATAATTCTCCCTTCTTCCTACCTACTCACAATCTCCAGGATCTGTTGCTTTAAAGGCTTTTCCCCTGTTCACCTCGGTTTTCTCCCTCTCCATATCCACCACTACCATTGTTATATTGGACCACTGCTTTTTGTTTTCTGTTTATACTTCCATGTATGCATTTCCTTATTTATTTATGCATTTATTTATCTAAGTATTCAGCTAATCACCTATTCTGCTTTCATTCATTATAACCTTTACAGACGCTTCTCAAGGTGTTTTTAGTACATATTCATTTATCTAGTTATCCACGCACTCTTATGTATTTATATAACTACGTATGTACCCAGTTTCCTATCTATACATTTACCTCAACGAAGATCTCTACCCATGTACAAGTTTTTATTTATTCAATTTTTTTAAGGTACCCTACCCTCTAGACATGAAATTAGATATTTTAATTTCACTTTTATGCCTATTCATCGTATAATATTATTGTTGTTTATTTGTGCAGCAACATTGATTTTATGTTGCTTTCTATTGTATATTCACTCACTATATTTTCCTTGTTGTTTTATTGTATATTTGTACAGTTGGCCTGATGAAGACGCCAGTTTAATGTGTTGAAACGCGTTGCCATTCCCCAATAAAGGATCAATATCACTTTTATATGTCAGCATTTTTTATTATTTTTTTCTGATATTAAACCAGTAACACAGTTAGATAGGTCAGGATCACCTGAATGTAACGCCTTTACCCCATGAAAATGTGTGCCTCCATTGCAGAGATATTAATTTATTTCACACTATGCAAATGAGCAGCAAGAGAAACTGCTATTATCAACATTGCTCCAATACACCCCCCACCTTTGAGTGACAGGGCCAGGAAGCTTTGCTAAAATCTCACTCAGTGCGGCGCATAGCAGTTTAGAGCAAAGGAGTCAATCTCGGTGCTCTAGACTGCTCATTTGCATATTGAGAAATAAATGTATATCTTTGCAATGTAGTTGTTTGAATTTTCAGGAGAAAAAGGTGTTACATTCAGGTGAGCCTGACCTATCTAACTGTGCTGCTGGTTTAATATGTTTAAGCTTGGTGACAGAATCCCTTTAAAAGAGTGGTAGATCGTAGGAGCAGCAATTCTATAGGAAGACTTTTATACCCCCTCCTCTCTTCATAGATTAATGGGTAGAAAGTAACTGTCTGAAAAGTGGAGAAGAAAACATTTCTTAAGATATATCACATAGTTTCACACGTGGAGAAAATTGTTGGTACCCCTCGTTTAATGAAAGAAAAACCCACAATGGTCACAGAAATAACTTAACTATGAAGGGATTCTAGAGAGAAATGTGCTGCCCAGCGTCAGAAAGCTTGGTCTTAGTCACAGGTCATTGCTTCTTGCAACAGGATAATGACCCAAAACACACAGCTAAAAACACCCAAGAATGGCTAAGAGGAAAACATTGGACTATTCTGAAGTGGCCTTCTATGAGCCCTGACCAAAATCCTATTGAGCATCTTTAGAAGTAGCTGAAACATGGCGTCTGGAAAAGGCACCCTTCAAACCCGAGACAACTGGAGCAGTTTGCTCATGAGGAGTGGCCAAAATACCTGGTGAGAGGTGCAGAAGTCTCATTGACAGTTACAGGAATCGTTTGATTGCAGTGATTGCCTCAAAAGGTTGCACAACAAAATATTAAGTTAAGGGAACCATCATTTCTGTCCAGGCCTGTTTCATGAGTTTTCTTTTTTTAAAACATTCTGTTGAAGCATAGTAGAAAAGCAATGTCTGACTTTCATTTGTTCATTTTCATAGAACTTTTATATATTATTACTTTTGTCAGATTCAAGTCATTTCTGTGACCATTGTGGGTTTTTCTTTCATTAAACGAGGGGTACCAACAATTTTGTCCACGTGTGTATTACCCTGTACTAATCATTTATGCAAAGTTGTTTATAACTGGAGGTACGCTTTAAGCCTGGAAACCCCTTTATAGCGTTGACTAGCCTAACAGCAGGCAATATGAATAATAACCACTCCTGTAATCTCCACCGATCTTTATTCACTTTGCTACAATAATGACATTCTGTACATCCATGTGACTGCTGCAGTCAACCACTAACCTCAGGAATGATACTTGCATGTATGGCACAAGACAATAGAGACCAGTGATACTGGGGCAGATTCATGAAGACTGGCATTACTCACGCCAGTCTTCATAGCCCCTGAGCCAGCAGAGTGTGCGCCTCAGAGATAGTAAGGCACACGCCACCTCATAGATCGGGCACAGCCTCCACTGGGCCGCGCGCCTGGGGCAAAATGTATGCAACCTCTTAGCTGGCGTACATTACCCACATCATTTACACCAGATGTCTGGCGTACATGATGATACATGCTCTCAGCAGACCCCCTTGGTGATGGTTGCAGAGTTAAAAAAGTTGCAACGATTTTGGACAAAATCATGTTATGTGCAAAAAGTTGTGACTTTTTATGCCTTGTATGCTACAAAAATGTCATACAAGGCATAATAAATATGGGCCATTGTCTGCAGTGGTCACATGGATGGATTGGATTTTTTCAATACAACTATCCACATATAGCCTTTTAACATCATAATGTAAGCCACAGGAACACATGATGGATGATGGAACAGTCATACCTTGCAAGAGCTCAATGTTCCTGGCCGTTACATCAGAAAACATAAAGCTTTATGTAAAGTCACAGAAAGTTATACATAGATTTTTGGGATTAGGCAACAAATAGAACTTCAGCCCCTATTATCTCTATTCTCCCAGTGAGGTCTATCTGCTGCAACTACTGAGACTTCCCAGTCTGGAGCCAAACAAAGAGCAAACACTGTAGACGTCATTACCCTCATTCCCTGATGGAAAACCTGCATTCTCAGCCTAAGAGGGATCAGCCCCATTCATGGCCAAAACCTCTTACAGATATGTCAGCAAGAAAACAGTAGGTAATCTCAATTTTGCTTCCAAGTCCATACCCTTGCTGCAGCTTCTTTGCAATATAACGGACCCCACTGCTTGGGACTCAGCAACCTCAGACTCACTGTCCTCTGTTTGAGGATCCTCTTATAGCTGAGCATCCAATCCTCTTGCATTGATTTCCTATGTAAAAGACTGCTACCTGGTAAGATACATACAAGCACTACCTCTTCCTCACATGCCAGGGAGTACTTCAACAGTCTGTAGACCGATTGGTACCTACCTCATTGCACTCCAAACAGAATCTGGACTTAACCCTAACATTTAGAGCTTAACATCATCAGACTTATCTAGGGAAGAGACATTGTAAATCAGGGTTCGAAATTCCAACAATTTTACGCATAAAAAAAAAATTCTGACTACTGATTTATGACCTAGACAACAAACCTCTGCTCTGACAAAACCAGTAACAGGTTGGAAACCCAGAAGAGGTGCAGATGTTTCCATTTCATCTTATCTCTGTGTAGTCGCCACTCCTGGTTTTGGCTAATACATGAATACAGTTTCTCTAGTATAGTGTTGACAGATGAGATATACAATGAAGCTTTACTGTGGAGGACGACCATAGAGAATTTGGGACTTTTTGGGGCATATAATGGTTATCACTCACCTGTATCTGCAGGCATTTCCTCCTCTTTACACTTGGTTACACCACCATACATTTCTTCTGTTATAACTTCTTCCTTGATATCAGACTCTTGTTTAACCTAATTTGCATATATTGAATAAACACTGTACAATTATGAAGGCCGCTTCCGGAAAGAACATTCAAAACCCTGCAACCTCCCTTTGCATGAAGCACCAGTGCGCATGAATGACCGATGCCCCATTCACTTCTATGTGGCTATATGTACTTCTGATTTATACAAAGTTTATTGAAAGGCTGGGTGCGCTATACACACATACTGATGGTGCAATCATAAAACAGTGTATATATATATTACAGGCAACATTCAGGAACTACAACTCCCAGCATGCCTACTTCCTCTGCTATTCTAGGAATTCCCATGCTGAGCATGCTGAGAGTTGCACAGAAGCTAGAGTGCCAAAGCTTGCTGATCCCTGATATATTATGTGATGAGATCTCAGTACTATCTTACCTCATAACCATGTTGGATGTGCTGATTTTCCTGAGCATAGTCCAGGTAATGCAGCGGACTGGCAGATCTCTCTGGTGAATTTGTCTCTCGGGACCCATCTATAAAACATACACATTTAGACTGGATAAATGATAGATAAGTGCTGTACACTCCATGGCTATTGTGTTAATTGTATTGTTATTGTGTTGGGGTAATACGAACCACTACAGAAAGAAAACAGAGACATACAGACTGCTCTAGCAAGGCAGGGATGAGAGAATGAGAATGTGGCTGCCAGAACTGTCTGCAAAGGGAAGGAGTTAAAATCTTGACAGGACTAGAATTTAAAGTGCTGGGTTCTGGTGATAGACTCCCTTTATGGACTAGAACTTAGATCATATTAAAAGGGGATGATCAGGAATTTTTTTTTAATTTACGGCCACAATTATCTGATCGGTGGGGGGCTGTCAGCAAGGATCAGCTGTTCGGGTTAGCTTCCGACACCCATACTATACGCATCACAGAGCCAAAAGCAGTTGGCTCAATGCCCTGTATAGTGGCCAGACGCTGACACTGCAACTCAGTAGCCATCATATGACGTCATAGCTAATACCTAGCTGATGGTAAGTGCAATATTCGGACACAGCACTTGTTGTAGAGTAGGCTGACATGTGACACTTGTTTGCAGGTCACTGCTGAGGCCGGTGATTGTGCTCAGGTCATTGCTACAGACAATCAGTCATCAAGGACCGATGGGGACCGGGCTGCTCCTGCTGTACCGGAGTACCTGTAAAAGGCCAGTTAACTTTCTTCTATTTACACCATTTTCAGCATGTAGGATCATTTTTAATTGAGTCGGATAACCCCTTTTATACCTGTACCCATCACCTATTATGCTGTGAAGACAAAGCCCCTAATAAGCTGAGCTGACTGTGCCCCAGTATACAGAGCATAAGCTGGGGTCACTGAAGGACTGTATTGGGGTAGAGGTCTCACTAACTAAACATCATGAGAGTTGAATTATAGAAATAGAAATGATACAAGGTTGAAAGTGGTGATTCTGGGTTTCATGGCATATCACATATGTGCTTGACCGTAGAGGGATTATACAGTTTTTCCGATTAATATTAATCACTCACCGCTGCGGATATCTGTCGGTATTTCCTCCTCTTTGCACACTTGGTTTACGCCTGTACATGTCTCTTCTTCTATTATAACCTCAATTTTTATGCCACTGTCATCTGGAACCTAATTCACCAAATACAGTACAAATAAAAAAATACCAAATAAAAATAAAATTTACCTCACCAACTACCATGGCAACAGAATACGTGACCGCAGCAGTAAAAATGTACACCAGGAATTAGACAAAAATCCCTAATTTCAATATATCCTCCCTGAAATATTTTACAAACGGGGGTGTAAATTAAATTTTTGTTTTTGACTCCCCATATTCCAAAACATGTAACTTTATTATTTTTTCGTTCACAGAGCCATAGAAGAGCTTAAAGGGATTATCCAGATTTCAAAAATAATCTGCAAATACATCCAAAGCAGTGCTAAATCCTCACTGTTCCCTTGTGCAGCCTTTGCTTGGCTTTATTTTACTTGCTGCCCTTTGTATAATGATCACGGGTATTGCCACCAGGACTGTGCTGTATACTGCAGTGGAGACCCAGCAGCTATAGCAACTACTCAGCTCCTGAGCGTCCGTCATGTTTAAAGGCCTGACATCCACTGTAAAGGGTTAAAACTACAAACTCTGCATACTTAACTCTCCATTAGGCTGGGGATCCAGCAAAAAGTCTCTGTTTGGGTCCCTGGTATTCCTGACCTTTGACCCGCACATACGAGATACGGCCAAGCAGTGATGTTGTGTGGGCAGAATATTAACACAGACGAGGGACCCGAACAGAGACTCTACGCTGGATCACCGACTGAACAGAGGTGATCCAGTATACAGCGTTTGTTAAGTCTCTGCAAGGGTTAAAAAAGGAATTGGAAGATTCCTTTTGGGTTCACAATAAAAGTGGTTGTACCACAAATAACATGTATCCCCCCTACATCCTATTAACAATCTTCAACAGTCCCATGGAGTTGAATGGAGCAGCAGCAGAAATGTGTGACAGTGACTGTGTCACTCCCTTTAATATGGAGATTGTTCCAGTGATCAGTGGGAATATCAATAGTTGGCCTCTGATCGATCAGACACTTATCTCCTATCTAGTGGACATGAGATAACCATTACTTACAGATCAGCACCTTTAATGAAGTGAGATCAAAACTCTCATATACACCATTTAATCAATAGATCTACCTCATGATCCTCTGGAGAATCCTCGGGATATGGACTGGAACATCTCTTTGGTGTTTCTTCCTTACTGTAGTCATCTGTATAAGACATACACATACTGAATACATGTTTACATGTGATCACCAGATGAAGGGCATTTCTTGCTGATCATCCAAACAACTCTCTGTTCACACAGTGCAGTATTGTGATTCAAAAGCAGCTATGTCCAAAAGTGCAAAGGTAGTGTTAAGGTAGCCAAACCTGTTGGGCTGAAAGCTAACAGCTATTCCTCCCAACTCCTCCATAAACACACAAGCTTGGCTAATGTTTTCTTGGGGAGCAAAGCCCGTGTCAGACATCTCTACCACATGGATAAAGGATAAGGAATGCTAAAATCCAACATACCGAGACCTCCCTCCCCCACATCTGACCACAGATGGGGGGAGGTGAGAAAAAAAAAAAAAAATCATACTCACCTGTCCTCGTTGCTCCAGTGCCACCCGGCGTGGTCCAGTCCTGCTGCTCTGGTGTCTTCTAGAAGTGAAACTCCTCGCCAGCTGTGACGTCCCTTGAGCCCAATCAGCAGCTTCAGTGGTCACGCAACCGCTGAGGCCAATCAGTGGCCTCAGGATGTGAACCCGGATGTCACAGGTAGTGATGTCACGTGTCCTTCGCTGAGGCCACTGATTGGCCTCAGTGGTCACATGCAGTGTGGATTTCTGCAGGAAGACAACAATGGACCGGATCACGATGGGGGGCACCGGGAAGATGCGAGTTTGATTTTTTTTTTTTTCACTCTCCTAACCTATTTAAAATATTACATTTTTGCCTGGACAAACAAAAAGTGTTTTATGCTTCTATTTATGAGCTACTCCTGGTTTTTGTATTACACGGTGTTCACACATGCCATATTGTGGGAGCGCTGACAAGGTTTTGTTTTTTTTAAATTAAACTAATATCTTTTAAGGCATTTTTTTAAATGAGTTTCAGTGTTCATGTTACAAGCCATGACAAGAAAATGCAACAAAAATGTACATGTGAATACAGCCTAATAACTAACTTGCTCCAATGTTGGTCTTTGTGAACAAATCTTTTGAAGTAAAGGGTCATTCCAGTTGTGTTCTCCCTTCTGACCTGACAATGGGTGTGGGTAGACATTATTGCGCCCTCAGGGGTTTCATTTCTGTAGCAACCATAAGATGCACAGCAGGAATTGTGCACTGGATATATTCTAAATTATAGGACAATATTCTCCGGGCTTCGTATTGATGCCATGAAACTGTACAGCCCAGAATGAGCTAGGGTCTCTCCACTCCCAAAGTCAGGTTGGAGGGAGATTGAACTGGAGGTAAGCTTTAAGGAATAGGAAGGTCTCCACTTACCTGGTGATATGCGAGTCTCCAGATCTTCCATCATGACGTCCTTGTACAGATCCTTCTGTCCTTCTATGTACTCCCACTCCTCAATGGAGAAATGGACAGTGACATCCTGACACCTTATAGGAACCTGACAACATAATGATGCTAACTGATAAGTGACGGAAAAGAGTCAACCATGGAATTTTAAAAACTGCAGTAAATGTCTGGTTATGACAATAGCTCTTCATTGCTTGGTTTAATTAATGATGTCTGTGTGAATCCAGCCTAAGGCTTCTTGTTTTGCCATACACAAGTTGCTTTGCTATAATAAGAATTTATCAAAAAGCAGCCAGCCATTTATGAAGAAGATGAAGCTGGAGACGGGGTAGGGAAAAATAGAGGAGTGAATTTTTGCTGCACAACCCCGCTGCACACATTCCCATTTGATCCTGACTGGGGGCTACTGTGGTATCTATACTTGTACTTGTAAATACAAAATAGAGATATAACCAATATGATGTGGTTTCAAAGACTGACAGAGTGCTCAGTGCAATATCACCAAAAAAGATTAGTTAATAGGTCATCAATATGTGATCGGTGGGGGGTCTGTCTGAAGAGCCCACGGCATTATAACCGCTTGCCTGTGCTGATGACATCATGCTCATTGGTTGCATGGTACAGTAGCAACTCAGTCCCATTCAAATGAATGGGGCTGAGCTGCAATACCATGCACAGTCCCTATGCAACGTAAAGTGCTTGTTATTCACTGAAGAAGCTGCAGTGATCACCTGAAAGCTGTGGCCTCTTCAACCAGCTGATAGGGAAAGTCCCAGGTGTGGAAACCCCATGATAACATATTGATGACCTACACTAAAGATAGGTTCATCATTATATGAGTCCTGTAAAATCCCTTTAATCCACTTCATTCCTTAAATCACATGTTGGATTAACTCTCTTCTCACAATGCTACAGCAATCATCCAGAAAGCTCCCTCCCAGCAGCGCTCACCTCTCCAGTCAGCAGCTCAGTCATCTTGTTGGTCAGGTCCAGGATCTCCTGATAGCGGTTTCTCTCATGTGTCAGTGAGTGAGTTGGAGACACTGTGATAGGATTCTGGTTCCTGCTCCAACCTTCATCCTCCTCAGATATCTTCTTCACTACTATGTAATCCTGTACATGGAGAGAGATATTGATGTTACTTTATACATTGCCTTCTCTTCTCCAGTCCTTGCATTATGAAGAGACACAAGACACGACATATCCCAGAATCCCTCACCTCTCCAGTTAGCAGGTAGATGATCTCCAGGGTGAGGTTTAATATTCTCTCTGCCATCTGCTTTCTGTCCTTGTCCATCCTATGTAAAGCTGTTTTTTGGCTTAGTAAACTGGAGAAGAAAGGATGAGCAAGTCAAACACCACTTTGAAGAGCATCTATATGACGTATATTTTCCCAACAATTAAAACTTATAAAATATTACATACAGGATTATTTATACAATATGTGCAGTTCTCTATTTTGAGTTTGCTACTTGTAGTCTTAAGACACGCATCAAAAATGATCATTCTGAAGTAAATAATGCAAAAACAGTGACACTTAACCAAGAGACCAGCTAATAGAGTATCCCATGGTAACCAGACCTTTCTTTGAAATATTTGTGCTTACATTATACTAAAGAGCACTGTGCTGCTCGGTGACACCTGCACTAGAGCAGGTCAATGGGGTCACACCGCAACCCCAAGTTTACCGTAATTGCGGCTCTGAGTCGCAAAAAAGATCGATCGCTGCACTTCTTATGACTACTGATCTTTTTATGACTCAGAGGAAGTCAAGGAAACATTGTGACCCCATTCACTTGTACTAGAGCAGGTGTCACCGAGGAACACAGCGATCATTGGTTGTGCAACAGGAGACAGAGCAAAATTACAGAGTATGATAAATCTGACACATTTTAGGACTGTCCATAGATTATATCAACAAATTAGACAGGATTAGTAAATCTGGCTATATACTTAACCTTACATACAACCAATATATTATCTATACAGACACTTACTAACATACTATACATATCTATAATTATATAATATATACTGTATTTAATATAAATATATATTGTGTGTAATATTGATACAGATAACTCTCTAGATAATATTTATCTACACATCTATTATTGTACAATATATACTGTATAATATTATTTGTGTAATATTGATAGATCCATACTACACATACCTATTAATTTATAATATATACTGTATATTTTATGTATATATGTGTGTGATATTGTTACAGATCTCTAGAAAATACCTATACAGATATACACTGACATACTACACATATATATCATGCAATATATATTGTATAATATTATATACTGTGCAATACTGATATACATACTACACATACCTATTATTATATATATTTTATTATTTTATACTACAGATACCTAAAATATATATGTAATACTGATATAGATACATACTACATTATAATGTGTGTGTGTGTATATATATATATATATATATATATATATATATATATATATATATATACACACATATACACACACACACACACACAGTACAGATACAGGTACAACATAATCATCCCAGGACACTCTAACAATACATACACATCACACATATCCTGATCCACTTCCTACTCACTAGAAAACCTTGATGACGTCACGGTCATGTGATTTTTTTTGGGGGGAGGAGTCAGGCATAGGATTTTGGTACTAATGTGGTAGATGTTTATAGTCTAAAGGACCTTTGATGATGTCATGACCATGTGATCAGTCGCGTGTGTAAGTGGGGTCAGGCTCCGGCTCTAATGCGGCAGGAGCTTATTATGTCATTGTAGATGGTGCATACACAACATGGCCAAAAGTCAGCAGTGGGGGCCACAAGAATATGTACTGGGAGCAATAACAGGGCCATAAGAATACAGTCATGGCTGTAAGTGTTGGCACCCCTGAATTTTTTACAGAAAATAAAGTATTTCTCCCAGAAAATAATTGCAGTTACACATGTTTTGTTATACACATGTTTATTTCCTTTGTGTGTATTGGAACACAATAAATGGAAAAAAAAAAGCCAAAAATTTTATAATTTCCAGCAAAACGCCAAAATTGGGCCAGACAAAATTACTGGCACCCTCAACTTAATATTTGGTTGCACACCCTTTGGAAAAAATAACTGAAATCAATAGTTTCCCATAACTAGCAACAAGATTCCTACACCTCTCAACTGGAATTTCGGACCTCTCTTCTTTTGTAAACTGCTCCAGGTCTCTCATATTTGAAGGGCGCCTTCTCTTCTCCCAACAGCAATTTTAAGATCTCTCCACAGGTGTTCAATGGGATTTCGGTTCATTGCTGGTCACTTCAGAACTCTCCAACGCTTTGTTTCCATCCATTTCTGGGAGCTTTTTGAAGTATGTTTGGGGTCATTGTCCTGCTGGAAGATCCATGACCTAGGGCACAAACCCAGCTTTCTGACACTGAGCCCTACACTGAGACCCAAAATCCTTCGGTAATCTTCATATTTCATGATGCTTTGCACACAGTCAAGACACCCACTGTCAGAGGCAGCGAAACAACCCCAAAACATCTTTGACTCTCCACCATATTTGACTGTTGGTACTGTGTTCTTTTCTTTGTAGGCCTCATTCCGTTTTCAGTGAACAGTAGAATGATGTGCTTCACCAAAAAGCTCTATCTTGGTCTCATCTGTCCACAAAACGTTTTCCCAGAAGGATCTTGGCTTATTCACTTACATTTTGGCAAACTTCAGTCTAGCTTCTTTATTTTTCTGTGTCAGCAGTGGGGTTCTCCTAAGTCTGACATAGCGTTTCATTTCATACAAATGTCGACGGATAGTTTGCGTTGACAATGATGCACCCTGAGGCTGCACGACAGCTTGAATTTCTTTGGAACTTGATTGGGGCTGCTTATCCACCATCCGGACTACCCTGCATTACAACCTTTCAGCAATTTTTCTCTTTTGACTACATCCAGGGAGATTAGCTACAGTGCCGTGTGTTGTAAACTTCTTGATTATGTTGCACACCGTGGACAAAGGAACATCAAGATCTCTGGAGATGGACTTGTAACCTTGAGATTGTTGATATTTTTCCACAATTTTGGTTTTCAAGTCCTCAGACAGTTCTCTTCTCCTCTTTCTGTTCTCCATGCGTAGTGTGGCACACACAGACACACATTGCAAAGATTGAGTCAACTTATCTCCTTATCTGGTTTTAGGTATGATTTTTATATTGCCCACACCTGTTACTTGCCACTGGTGAGTTTGCACGAGCATCACATGCCTGAAACAAAGTTATTTGCTCACAATTTTGAAAAAGTGCCAACAATTTGAACATTTTTGGAGTTTTGTGTGAAATTATGTCCAATTTGCGTTTTTTCAGTTTTTCTTTTTGGGAGTTGTTCCAATACACACAAAGGAAATAAACGTGTATAATAAAACATGTAATTGTGATAATTTTTCTGGGAGAAATACTTTATTTTCTGGAAAAATTTCAGGGGTGCCAACACTTACGGCCATGACTTTATGTACTGGGATCAATAGGGGAGGCACAAGAATATGTACTGGGAGTAATGGGGGCCACAAGAATACGTATTTGGAGCAATGAAGGCCACAATAATATTTTTTGGGAGCAATGGAACTGGGGAAAACAACAAAAATATGTAAAGGAAGCAAGGAGAGACCACAAGGTTCTGGACTGGGAGCAATGGGCCTAAAGAATATGTACTGGGAGCAATGGGGGCTACAAGAATATGGAATGGGAGCAGTTAGAGACCACAAGGTTCTGTAATGGGAGCAATGGGACCACAAGAATATGTACTGGGAGCAATGAGAGACCCCAAGGTTCTGTAATGGGAGCCACAAGAATATGTACTGGGATCAATGAGAGACCCCAAGGTTCTGTACTGGGAGCAATGAGAGACCACAAGGTTCTGTAATGAGAGCCACAAGAATATGTACTGGGAGCAATGAGAGACCCCAAGGTTCTGTAATGGGAGCCACAAGAATATGTACTGGGATCAATGAGAGACCCCAAGGTTCTGTACTGGGAGCAATGGGAGCCACAAGAATATGTACTGGGATCAATGAGAGACCCCAAGGTTCTGTACTGGGAGCAATGAGAGACCACAAGGTTCTGTAGTGGGAGCAATGGGGGCCACAAGAATATGTACTGGGAGCAATAGGGGAATCACAAGAATACAGTAGCAACAACAAAGATAAAAATGGCTGGCACAGATAATCAGGAGTACTAGCTAGCTCCCTTCATCAGACATGGTGTGATACAAGAACAAAAGAATGGAACTGAAATTTCAGTTCTTGTATCACACCATGTCTGATGAAGGGAGCTAGCTAGTACTCCTGAAAGCTTACTTATAAATATACTCAGTTAGCCTCTAAAAGGTATCGCCTGATTTCTTCACTCTTCCACTACTTTCAATGGCTAACACGGTACAACATTATACAGCTAATCAGGGACAACTTAGGCAAAAATAAAATAGTGGTACTTGTCTGGGAATACTGCGACAATCCAGAGGTCAACGGGGACATGCTCCAAGCTAATCCAGATTTAACGAAAGAGTAGGCAGAGGCAGCACACCATCTGTGTCCAGGCATTTATTTCAAAGGCTTATTAAAAATAGGCATCGCTGGTCTAAACATCAACGGGTCGTTTCGGGCACAACGCACTTCTACAGGCTTCTCAGCCTGTAAGTGTTGCTTCAAGTGATTTCTCAAAAATGAGCTCCTGGCATCCTCTGCATTTGTTTACATGGGTAGCTTCCTGTTCATTTATCTTGCAACTACCATGATGCATTGCTCTTCACTCAGAGCTGACTTACACTACATCCCCCTCTCACTCACTCCCTCCCCCTCCTTCTCTCACTCCCTCCCTCCCGGTTTCCCTAGCTAGCCCGCCCACTACTAGCCCTTCCTAACTAACTCAGCCCACCCTTCCTCCCTATCATACTTACCTGTCTTCCTGTCCAGATCTTCTGGGCACAGGAGGTCCCTTCCTTCTGTGCAGCTGGCTCCTTCTCCTCTTGATGTCTCCTGGAACCTGCACAGGCGTGGGAGGCCCCTGAAGGAAGTGGCCAGAAGATCCAGACAGGTAAGTATGATGGGTTGGTGGTGCCGGTTAGAATTGGTAACGTTCCATTTTCGGAAATGGGGAAACAGAACGTCACCGGAAAATCAGAAAATGCACCTAGGGCGGTCACATGACCACCCTGTCGATCAGGGTAAATATACATTTTTGGTAAAGTAAGTTAGTTAGAAGTTAGGTGAGGGTGTTTAGCTTAGGGCAAAAGTATTGTTTTATCCCAGACAAACCCTTTTTTTTTTTTTTTTAAGTTAAAGACCCATGAGCTATAATGATACCCCTGGTATAAGTCCTGATGTCAGTAAAATTCTACCACTTGATTTTTTTTTTTTTTAAACTTTATTAGGTTAAGTTCATACAAAGTTCCTTTACCAGACGGATTTTTGATGTTGAGTCCGCCTACAAAAAAAACTACCCAAACTGACCAAGATGGGAGACATGTACTGGAAACAAATTTGTATGTCAGACAGTACATCACAAGTAAACCCTTGTTTCATTATACCAGGTTGTGGCAAATGGGGGCAATTCCTGGAATTATGGGGGGAATTCATCAGTTGCTTAAGGCCAGTTTCCTGGTGTGCAGGGATGATATTGTGAAGCACATTTGCTGCAAGACCCTTTCTTGTGCGAAACATAAAACCTGCGCCTTCCTCACCGCATTGTACAAGTGTGAGCTGTGATCTGGGCGGGGATGCCTGAGCCTGACAGATTCATAACTCGCACCAGTTATAATGGAAATCCACGCCACTTCCCATCTAGATTTCCATTCTGGTTCTGGGATGTCTGACTGATTTATGAAGAAGTCGGAGCCTCAAAGTAAAAATATAAGTTATGTGAGAGACCAACTGGGACCATGAATTTAATTCACTAGGGCGTCCACTCCTATTAAACTATATTGCTGAAATGGTTTATGTTTGTGACCCACCCTTTTATTGAGGGATAAACCTGCGATACAGTATGGAAGAATCAGAAAGTGTGTAATCCCTTACAGTGAGCACAGGAGTAGGGTCAATCTGTGAAAACTAATTTTACAAAGTAAAAACATGAACATGCTATAAGAAAGTGGCAATATACACAATATATTTGTTCAGTACAAGCACATACACAGTGGATTTGTCTTGTGTGAAAATCGGAGGGGGGGGGCAGGGGTCCACGACTAGATTTATTGAATTTTAGGAGGTGACTAAAGATCTCCAGTCTGTGAATCAGATGACATTAGTTTTCAGGGAAGCTACTTAGATAAAGTTGTAGATTACTGAGGCCAAAATTTGGGGTTCACCTAGAAATTCTTTATTTAAAACTACCTTCATTTGGGTGAGATAACTTTCGATTCTAAGTCATAGAAATTGTATTGTGGCCTAAAAAAACATCAGGAGCATGTCTGATCACCAGCCAAGAAACTAAGCACTTACTCTTTGTATGTGGCTGCGCTCTACCACACACCACTCCAAGTCCACAGGCAATTCCTCCTCTGTGATCGGTTTGCTGCAGTCCAACCCGGATTCTCTTTACCCAACAAAACCATTTCAATATAAATAATATATATTCAAAAAGTACCAACCAGTACTCTGCTCTGCGCTGGTGAGAGGTAAGTATCCTGAAACAGCAGTCAGTATAAACCTAATAAAAGGGGAACTGTCCCGAAATGTACTAAATGCCCATGTTCTATACTTTTATTCTTTTTTTTTTTTTATTGTTTTAACATGTTTTACATATGTTGTTAAAAAGAAGCAGAAGAAAACACCAGATTATGCAGAAACTTGTAGGCTCTACAGGGTAGAGGTAGCTCTTACAAAGGGGTGTAAGCTATAGGACAGGGGCCGGCAACCGCCGGCACGTGTGCCAAGAGTGGCATGCGAGGCTTATTTCCCTGGCACGGGCAGCCCGAGTCCTCACCCAGCAGTTTTAATCGGACCAAACACGGCCGAAATGAAACTGCTATTATTATACTGTGGGGTCTCTTCAGACCCCACAGTATAATAAGCGGAGCCCCTGGGAGATGATCAAACATAAAAAATAATGTTAACTCACCTTACCTGTCACCCTGTGCTCTTTGGGCACTTCTGTCTGACGTAAGAGACCGCTGACATGGCCTCAGGGGTCACGTCCTACGGCATTATGCATAATGACGCGACGTGACCCAATCGGCGGTCGCTGCCTACAGGCAGAAGCGCCCGAAGAGAACAGAGCCACTGTGGAGCGCAGGGAAGGTGAGTAACATTATTTTTTTTATGTTTGTCATCTCTCTTGGCCCTCCACTTATTATACTCTGTGGTCTGAAGAGACCCCACAGTATAATTATAGCTCGAAAGTGGCAACAATTGGAATATTAGAAAAGTTAGGATATTATACTTTGTGCAGGGACCTCTAAGGGACATAATACTGTGTGCAGGGGTCGTCAGACTAACAATTATTGACCGGCACACCGAGTACCTCAACTTTGATTTTTTTATTTGAAATCGGCACACCGAATAAAAAAGGTTGCCTAACCCTGCTATAGGAGATACAGAGGTAGCAGTCAATACCGGGCCCTGGAGCCTCAGGGTGGGTCTAAAGACGCTCGTATTATAGATAACATATGGTAGATGGAGGTCCTTGTACAGATTTTGCATTGGGGCTCAGGAACGTCAATCTATGTCTCTGGACTTATATGATATATCATATTATACACAAATTTGTACAAGTGTCCCATTCATCTGACTAAGGTTTGTAGGAATGCATAAGCATGAAGTCAAAACTTTCCCTTTCAGGTCACTTGAACTGATTTTCAGTTGATTTCTTATGTGTGAATATACCCTACAAGGGTAGGAGAATTGGGTAATCCTCTTAAAGGGGTTTTCCGGGCAAAAAAAATCTTTTTTTAAAAAAAAAAAAAGATCTGTTAGTGCTATTAATGGTTTAATAGGTGCACCCAAATACCTTTAGCAGTGTTTGGAGTGATTTCTGGGTTTCTCTGGGAGCGCCTGGCATCCTCTGCATTTGTTTGCATGGTGTAACTTCCTGCTGTCTTAGCTCATGCAATGCATCATGGGAGTTGTAGGCTCTCTCTCACTCCCCCCTTCCTCTCTAACTCCCTCACACCCCCTCCCTGTCTCCCTAGCTATCCCGCCCACTATTAGCCCTTCCTAACTAGTTTAGGGATTAATTTTTATTTTATCCCAGACAACCCCTTTAAATGTGCCTGTTATGAAGTGTTACCTAGAACAGTGGTTCTTAACATCAAGCCAAGTACCCCCATAGTAGTGATCACCTATAAATTTTAAAGGGGTTGTCTATTTTCAGACCAATATTGAGAGACAAATGTTATTGTTTGTATAATAAAAAGTTCTACAATTTTCCAATATACTTTCTGTATCAGTTCATCAGTTTTCTAGAATCTGCTTGCTGTCATTCATTCTGCTTACTTCCAGTGGATAAAATCAGTCCATGGTCATGTGAGGAACAGTGCACGGTCATATTATATATAGTCCATGGTCATGTGATGAACAGCTCATTATAGTTACAGGACAGTAATCAGACACCTGCCTGGTAACGAGCTGTGCACCTGTGTGCCCATCACATGACCATGGACATTATATCAACACCATGTACTGTATATCACATGACCATGGACTGATTTTTATACATTGAAAGTAAGCATAATGAATGACAGCAAGCAGAGAACTATAAAACTAGGAGTAATTGGTATAGAAAGTATATTGAAAAATATTGGAACTTTTTATTTTTACAAACAATAACATTTCTCTCTCAATACTGGTCTGAAAGTGGACAACCCCCTTTAATAAAATAAGACTTCGTTTGGTGCCTTAGGTTCCCCCGATATGTAGTATAATGGCCCATAAACTCATGGGTCACATGGCGTAATGATGCATAGAGCAGCCCGTGATTTGGCCACAACGGTCCCTGACGCCATAAGAGGCCTGAAGAAGGGGAGGGCCCGCGGCGGTGCCCAGAGGTGAGTAACACTGTTATATTTATTCTCCTCCCATGGGCCTCCACTAATTATACTTTGAGGGTCTGAAGAGACCCTTAAGTATAACAGTATAAAATGGAGGGTAGTGGCTCTCATTGAGGCGTATACCACAAGTTGAGACAGTCCCTTTGCCTATTCTGTCTGCCACCTTTGGCCAGAATAGGCAAAGGGACTGTCACTATGAGCATGGCTGAATATGACTCTGTGTCTGGAAATTTACAGGCAGCCATGTTCTATTTTTTGCAGCTCAACTTTGACATATTTACTTTGGTGGGCTATATAACACATACCTTTAGATACAAAATTTTTGAACAAAAAAATAAATGATCAAAAATAAAAAATTCAAAATGCAATAAACATTTAAATTTCAATAAATTTTTCTGGAGAACTACATCTGAGGTAAGCCATCTGCTGTCTGAACATTAACATGACTTCGCCTCTTATGTTGAGCAAGAGCTGATCTATGGTTATAACATTTCCCACATTCTGAGCAGGAAAATGGCTTCTCTCCTGTGTGGATTAACTGGTGGTTGATAGCATCAGACTTCTGACTAAAGCGTTTCCCACATTCTGGACATGAGAATGGCTTCTCCCCTGTGTGAATTCTCTGATGTGTAATAACAGCTGATTTCTGTCTAAAACATTTCCCACATTCTGAACATGAATAAGGCTTCTCCCCAGTGTGGCTTCTCTGATGTTTAACAAGATCAGACTTCTGGCTAAAACATTTTCCACAGTCTGGACATGAATATGGCTTCTCTCCCGTGTGAGTTCTCAGATGTTCAGTAACACTTGATTTCCTTGTGAAGCATTTTCCACATTCTGAACATGAAAATGGCTTCTCCCTCGTGTGAGTTTTTAGATGTTTCACAAGATTTGACTTTTGGCTAAAGCGTTTCCCACATTCTGGACATGAAAATGGCTTCTCCCCTGTGTGACATTTCTGATGTTTAACGGCATCTGATTTCTGAATAAAAGATTTTCCACATTCTGTACATGAATATGGCTTCTCCCCGGTGTGAATTCTTTGATGTTCCACAAGATTTGCTTTCCTCGTGAAACATTTCCCACACTCTGAACATGAAAATGGCTTCTCTCCTGTGTGAGTTCTTTCATGTACAATAAGATGGGATTTATGGTAAAAGCCTTTCTCACATTCTGGACATGGAAATGGCTTCTCCCCTCTGTGCTTTTTTTGATGTTTAATAAGTTCTGATTTTTGGCAAAAACATTTCCCACATTCTGGACATAAAAAGAAGTGTTCTTGACTGTGAATTCTTTCATGCATAGAAATAATAGATTTGTTTTTAAAATGTTTCCCACATTCAAGATATGGAAATATTCTACCGCCTGTACCTCCTGTAGTTTGTCTAACAACCTGTGTTTGATCAAATGAAGGTTCCTTGGGATTAGTGGCATCAGTAGAGAGATTTATCCTGGGAAACAATGAGGGTACTTTTGTGGTAAGAAGTTTTGTGAAATTTTCTCCATGATTTTCTTTTGTGATATTACATTTTATTTCATAATCTGGAAATAAAAGGTGACACTCTGCAATGCTTTTGGTGCAAGTATCTGTTAGAAAAAGAAACAGACTTTATTTTCATCTTTGTAGACTGCAAGGTTCAAGGTTCGCACTATTTTGTTTGTTGATCTGATCCATCATAGGATCAGAACAATGCACTCAAAAAGTAATAGAATAACAGATACACACTAAACACCTTCCATGTGCATCCATCACCATTCACTGTAATAAAAAAAACAAGACTGAAGATTTCTTCCTTCTCATTTGTTATTGTCTTAGATGGAAGATAAAGTTGTGCACACAGCACTTTCTCCTCCGTAAACAAACAAGATGGATGAAAGCTTCCGTTTTGTTTTTAACATTACAGTGAATGGTGAAGGATGCAAATGGAAGGTGCTCCAGCATTCCTTTACTTTTTCAGTACATTGTCCTGATCCTACGATGGATCAGAACAACAGACAAAATAGTACTGGTGCGAACCTAGCCTAAAATAGATATTTTACAACATTCCTAACACATTTTTAAGAGGACCTTTCCTCATCGATGTGAGGTATTATATACTGCTGAATTCATCGCACTGTTGGCTTTCTAGCCGTATATAATACTACGCATCAATGAGGACAAGAAAGGTCCTCTTCAAAGGGATCTTCCCATGAACATAAACATATTTAAGTTTGTATACAAAACTTAAACATTTTTGCAAATATAAATAAACATTTTTGCAGTTTTAAATATTTTCTCTAACCATGTTAGTTGTGACAGTCTTTTGTCTTGATCAGTTGATAATGGATACAACCATGAATTCAGGAATTTTCTATTTACTGCCACTTGTCAGAAACCCAGCCATGATTTTCTTATTGTGGTCGTGTTATCTTCTCATACGTGTAGTGACCCTCACTATAAGGAAATCATGACTGGGTTTCTGACAAGTCTCAGACCATAGAATGTTCCTGCATTCATGGATGTATCCATTGGTAACCTATCAAGACAACAGATATCGCCACTAAGATCGAACTGTACAAAATTTATAATTATTTAGATTTGCAAAAATGTAAAATTTTCAATTGTCTGCAAATTTAAATCTGCATGAAACCCCTTTAAAATAAAATTCTGAACCATAATGATTAGTTCTCTTTCCTTCACACAAACAGGTTAACCACAGTACAGTTTTGGATGAGTAGGACTAGGGGCTTGAGCTAAGTGCATTACTGCCCCCCCCCCCCCATGAATACAGCACATTCAGAGACCCTGTAACTTTAAACAGCACTAACTCTCTCATGGGGGCTAGAGCCGCAAGCTTGGTCTTGTTTTAAAGCCAAGAATCTTATCTGTAGCCGACATAGATATTGAGATATCACTGGTTAAAGCGGAGGTGCATATACTTGCACTTTCACTTTAACTAGTGTGCAAGAAAACACAAGCAGCTGACAGTGCTGGGAGAGGAGAAAATAATTTTATTATTCTCCTGTCTCTGCCACTTCAGATAACCCCGGGGAGGTGGCACCATGGACTTTTGTTTCATAATATCACCCCTCCCATTATCAGTCAGAAGCATACTTGCCATTTAACCCCTTATATGCTGCCGTCAATGCTGAACGCAGCACCTAAGTCGTTTTACAGAAAAATAGTAAAAATAAACTCCCCCCCCTTTGTTAATGAAAAAAAAAATAAACCACATCCATAACAATCTATAAAATTAGTACGTAATTTATTCTACACGATAAACACCATAAACATTAAAATTCAGATGCCAGAATTGATGTTTTCTGATCATCTCACCTCTAAAAAACAAAAAGTAATAAAAATTCATCCAAAAAATCTTATGTACCCACAAAATACAGGGTCTCGTAAAGCTATAATGAAATAAAATGTAAAAAGTTATGAAAGGTGGAATGCAGAGAGGGATAAAATGTAACCGGTTTAAGGCTAAAATATGTTAAATGACTAAAGGGTTAAAATTAGTGATGAGCGAATCGAAGCTGGAGGAGAGATAGAGAGACACAGAGACAGAGAGACAGAGACAGAGAGACAGAGACCAAGGGCTTCTGCCATTTTGCTGCCCACCCCGGCTCTCTGCAGACAGGAAATAGCTTTTTTTTGCTGCGAATTCATTCGAATGTAATAGAATCAAATTGCGAAATTCGGCAAAGTTGCCGAATCGAATTTTTCAATACTTCGCTCATCTCTAGTTACAATGCACATAAGGCCCCAGAGTTATGTGCCAGAAATATTAACTTCAGCCATAAATTCAAAATCTGCAATAAAAAAAGTGACAATTTCTGGAGGGTTTTTGCAATTTTAGTGTGACTGTTAGGGGGTTAAGTCCCTTCCTGGGAATAGCAAGTCAGATGGTAACAAGCCACAGACAGCAACATGCTCTCTTCTTCTAAGGTAGTGAAATAACGTCCTTTAGTAACATGGCCATATTGCAGCTCTGTCCCATTCATAAAGATATTAGCCTGAACCCAGCCATTACCACAGCCATAGAGACATAATGTGAACATAAACAATGACCCAACTATACTATTTATTAAAGACAGAAGATAAGTATGCCAGGCATAGCCTAATATGGAGACTAAATAGCTGTAATTGCAGAAGCTATCACAGCACAAGCAGTACAATATTAATCTTACTATCTGCCAACATTGCAAATGCCTCCAGGCTCAGGGGTCTAACATGCCAAAGGGCAAGAAGGTATAGGTAGTGATGTAACATCCTCTTCACCTAACAATACTAAGAAGCACAAACTATTAAACATTTGACACTTTTAGAACATTTTGGAGCTTTTCTGCCAATACATTGCCTTTAATGGTTATCACTCACCATTGCTGATGTCTGCAGTCATATCTCTGCCCTTGCACAGCTGGGTTACATCTGAATATGCTGTTATGTCTTCCACTTTTACATCACTTCCATATATAACCTAAATCAACATATGTAACAATTAAAAAGACAATGGGAGAAGCTCAAAAGAGAACCAGAGAGGTTTCAATGCAAAGTACCATAATAACAAAATATTTGGTATACAGTCCATTGACAAGAAAGTAAGGAAACCTCTTGGAATGACCCAGATTTCTCCACCGATTACTAATAAAATGTACTTGACCATAACTGTGACTTAGATAACAATCTCACTAAACTACTGATCATGTCCTTTATTCAGCACATTGAGGAAATATCCGAAGTGCAGGGAGAAAAAGTAAGTGAAATAATAAATGCATTAAACCCATTTAGCAGCAAACAAATAAGATCTGCGGAACACTGAGGAGGTATTTTTGACCGTTCCTTCCTGTAAATGTATCTCAGGTGGACAAGCTGTTTCCGACAGGCATTGCAGCATTGTTCGGTACTGGATATATCATCCTCTTAGTGGGCCTCCTACACCTAGCATTGGTATAACTTGTGATCCCTCACGCGCTGTTGTGCTGTTTCAGTAATATACTGTGCTGTGACAATTTTTGTTGATATGTTTTATCATATTTCTCTTTTTTCTTATTCCTTTCAATGTATCCACCATCATGTTATTATTCACCATCATTCTGTTTATAACGCTGTTTGCTGTTGGAGGGAGGTATGGGGTTTGTACATGTGGGATATACGTATTTCATTTCTGTCAAATTAGTATTTTGCTTTTGTGTTACTTTTGTTATTTGAAAAGTGGAAAATGTATGGAGGATAGAGTTTCTAGCAAAAATGAACTGACTGAAAAAAACCAAAACATGTGTTTCAGGTCATCAATATTTCTGGGATGCCTTGTGTGCATATTCCTCTTCAGGTCATGCCACAGCATCTTACATCAGAGTTACACAGTCAGGACTCTTACTTAGCCATTCCAAATCTCTTTCCTTATTAACCATCCTTTATTTGCTTCCTTTCGTCATTGTCTTGATGCCTCACCCCACATCTCTTTCGCTTGAGGTCAAGGAATGCTTTCCTTACATTCTTGTTTTTATACATAGTCATGATCATTGTTCTCTCTGTGACAGGCCCTCAGGCAGCAAATTATGCCCAAACTATGCTGTCAGTAACCGGTCTTTGCATGTCTGTATTTAAAGGAGTTATTAAGGGAATAAGAAAGCTTCCTGGTGAATTCCCTGCACTGGTCAAAATGTATTACTAATATACAGTATAATCTGGTTCCCCAAAGCTTACATTTGCAGAGTATAGCTGGGGAAGCCAAAACTGTTCTCGGGATCAGTGGGATCCCAGTGGTCGGGTCCCCACCAATCAGGATGCTATCGAAAACTTGGACACAGAGGTTCACTTACTTTTCCTCCATGAACTGTGCATGCTGAATAAAAGAGATTAACAGTAAAATGTTTGTGTGTTATTAGTTTAGGTTGGTGTTTGTCTAGAATTGTGACTTCGATAACAATCGAACCACATTTTAGCCTGCCTATACACAATCAGTTTCCGCATCAGTATATCTGATGTAGTTCTGAACCCCGGAGCAGACTGGATTCTCGCCTCTCCTGTAAAACTGCATCAGGTTTTCTGAAAATGGTAGTGTAAGGAAATATTCAATATAGAACCCAAGTCATTTCAAAGGGTTCAGTTACTTTTTCTTGCAGCTGTATTTACACCAGATAGAAATTCCTAATTTTAGTTCATCGCCTCCCTAAATATTTCAAGGAAAACAAAGAATAAAGTTTAAATTATTCCTGAGCTTAAACAGTATTACTGTATGTACAGCATTTGGTAATTCTATCTACCTGATGATCTTGTGAGACACTCTGACTTTCCTCTGAATAATCCATGGAATATAAAGCACTGGAATATCTCTCAGGTTTTTCTTCCTCGCTGGATTCATCTGTAGAAAACAAACGCATAGGGTCAAATATATTAATGCAATCTAAAATGTAGCAGATTTCACTTTTATTATTAATCTTTTATAGCTGTACTCATTGTTAGTGCAACAATTTATCTCTAAGGCCTAATGCACATGGCCGAGTGTGCAGGCCGAGGATCTCTCGAGGAGGGGACGTCCGATCCTCTGTTCTGTTCTGATGATTAAACAGTAGGTCCTATCCCCCTCGGATGGCGCAATTGGTCTTGTGCATGGAGCCTAAGTGTGCTGCTTAAGATTATTTTTCTGTCAATGTAAATGTATGAGGGCTTTTTTTTTTTACAATTTTGGGGTACATATATGTCGTATTATATATGTAATTGATTAACTGTCATTAACTCTCTCTGGGAAGGTATAAAAAAAACAGTAACTCTGCCAGTGTCTTTTTTTTTTTTTGCTACAAATTTTGCGCCATTCACCATGTGGCTTAAATTCGCTGATAAATGGATTCACTGGTCGATAGGATTAAACTGATAACGCATTTGTATAAGTTTTACTATTTTTGCAAAGTAAAACCCTTTTTTCAAAATGTTTTTTGCGTTGCCACTTTCCAAGACCCATGACTGAATCATTTTTTTGTCAACAGAATTATGGGAGGGTATATTTTTTGTGGGGAGACTTGACATTTCTATTAATGCCATTTTGGGGAACATTAGACACTTTGATCTCTTTTTATAACCTTTTCGCAGGCTGACAGATAATAAAAAATTCTGGCATTGTCTTTTAAGATTTTTTTTTTTTACACCGCTCACGGTACAGGGGGAAACAACATTACAGTTGTATTGCTCGGGTCATTGTGGAGGCGGAAATACTCAATTTACCTTTTTAGTCCCCTAGGAAACTTGAATTTGTGATCTTCTGATCGATATGTAGTGCAATGTATTATACTGTCTGTCACAATCTGACAGTTTATTAGGCCATGCTAGTGAAGGTTACATGCTACATGGCCGATGACCCTCCCTCACTTGAATGCCGTGGTCACTATGGATAGTCGCATCTAATGGATTCCAATCCCGGTCATTAGGAGCAGCTGTTTGGCCATGAGTATGCAGCCAGGCACCCACTTTACATAGTGCAGAAGACCCTGAAGTGTTCCAATGCAGCTGACCTCCAGCCCTGGTCTTCTTCTTCTTGTTTAAATGTGAATGTAGCCTAACAAAACAATTTAACACAACTTTGCAGTCAAGGAAGGTCTCCTGTTACCTTTTGATGTGGAAATGTGATGATTCTCCAACATAATGTCCTCATACTGATTCTTGTGTCCTTCTAAATACTCCCACTCCTCCATAGAGAGATAGACAGTGACATCCTGACATCTTATAGGAACCTAAAGTACTCAAAGGTACAGAGTGTAAAAAAAAAGGGTCAACCATGTCAATAAGTCCTGTTTTCAGACATCTTTAGTTTGATCAGGAAAACATGATCTGTGTGATGGCTGCATTTCCCAGACCTTCCAGGTCTCAGCTGAACTGAAATCACTGCATTATACATCACTATGACTGCTGCTGATCCTACAGGAATTGCAGACATAATACAGACGGTTCCCTGAAACATTCCAGCACTCTCTGCATAGTAACCTAGTTGATAAGGTTAAAAAAAGACTCAGGTCCATGATGTTCAGCCTGTAATGTTACTGCTTTAATTCATATGCCCATTCAACTGCCTTCACACACTGCTACAGCAATCATCCAGAAAGCTCCCTCCCAGCAGCGCTCACCTCTCCAGTCAGCAGCTCAGTCATCTTGTTGGTCAGGTCCAGGATCTCCTGATAACGGTTTCTCTCATGTGTCAGTGAGTGAGGTGGAGACACCGGGATAGGATTCTGGTTCCTGCTCCATCCTTCATCCTCCTCAGATATCTTCTTCACTACTATGTAGTCCTGTGCACGGAGAGAGACACTGATGTCACTTTTTACATTCCCTTCACCTCTCCAGTCATGTACTTGCTTTAGGAAGAGACATAAGATATGAAATGTCCCAGAATCCCTCACCTCTCCAGTTAGCAGGTAGATGATCTCCAGGGTGAGGTTTAATATTCTCTCCACCATCTGTTTTCTGTTCTTGTCCATTGTTATTACTTCAGGAAATAACCTATACTATTGCTTGAGAAACCTAAGGGAGAGAGAGAGAGAGAGACAGAGAGAGAGACACAGAGAGAGACTGAAATAATACCATATTACCCCATACAGTACACAAACATCTAGTATATCCATACTTTCCTACTCTGACCAAATTGTCTAGGGGTCTACCAAAATAGAAGGAACCTACTACACACCAAATTTCCCTAACAAGTTTACTGGAACCCTCCATCATATAAAGACTGGTTTGGCAGGTCAACACTACTTACCCCAACATGTCTGAACTACAATACCAGATGCAGCCCAAGGACAAAAGTGGCACAGTTTCTGAGGGACATATTTTTTTTTTAGCAATATACAATACCTTTAATTGTATAGTTGAATGCCATACTGTAAGAACCATCTATTTCCTAGAGACATTGTGCTGGAACTGTTAATGGATTAGTAACTTATTATATGTTATGAGGGTGAACTTGTACTCGCAAGGGTTAAATAAATGACATTTACCATGGCGGTCACTGTAAAATTCTGGTGGATGTTGCACCTTTACTCTGGAACAAATCATCCATTGAGACAAATTTATCACCAAATTTACATCAATATGAACTGAAGCTTGTGCAAAAGCACCTAGACAAGGGGGCAGAGTCTTGTCGAGTCTTAACGTTTCTGATTTATTACTGATGTGGGACAATTTTCTGGCACAAAGTAATAGTCTGAGTTGGCTTAAAAAAAAAGGGAATGTCTAACACAGTGCCACATATTTTGCAACTGCTGAGAAAGTCTGTAGTGTACACTGTCTAACTATTAGTCTGAGGCCCCATGTTGCGAAACACAGCTTTTTTTGTTGCAGATTTTGTTGCTTTTTTTTGGGGGGGGGGGGGCAAAGCCAAGAATGGCTACAAATAGAATGAGAAATATATAGGAAGTTCTTATAGGAAGGTTCAAAAAAACCGCAGGAAAACCTACAACAAAAAAAGCTGCATTTCCGCAACAGTACATGCACATATTTACTATATATAATAATATAATACATAATATATATACATATATATATATATACTGTATATATACTGTATATATACATATATATATACTGTATATACACTGTATATATACATATATATATATATAAAATATACTGTTTATAATTATACAATGTATATAATACTCACACTATATACACAAACTATAGATATCCACTGTATATAATACACATACTATATATATGCAGACTGTATATACGCAGTATAATATGTGATTATTGTATATTACACCCACATACAATTTGACACAATAGTAACAATTGATAACACTTACCTGACCATATCACTAATGTACAGGTGTTACATCCTAGGCAGGGCCTTCCATGTTGTCACAGTCATATGATCAGTTACTAGTTCTTAGTGTGTACAGGACCTTTGCTGATATCATAGTCATGTGATCAGTGATGGGCGGAGTCAGCAGAGGGTTGTGATGTAGTTTGTGTGTGCATATCCTCTTTGCTATGACTCCATGTATAAGAGCAGTGTGTGACGTGCATGCAGTACTGTACAGCTGTGTGTGTCTCCCCACCATTCAGGTGCACCTAAGTTACATTACTACAGAAACTCTATAGCCAGCTATAAAAATACAGTAGTCTGGATAAAACACAGCAGTATGAATGTGGCTGTAAAGGCATGAACGACAAAATGTCTGATAGATGGCGGCCCGCCGTGCACCACTACTTATTATGGTCCCTGCCTTCCCGACCTCTATGTACACAGTACTCAATGAGCACTGTGTATATGCCTCCCAAACAAATCAGATTCAGCGGGACAGTCCCGGATTCCAAGTCCTGTCCCAGTCAGAGGGAAGTATGTCCAGAGGACGCAGATCAGTTGAATACAAGAATAGTGAAGCAGGAGCTGTCTGCTCTCTGCTTCACCATTCAGCCCCTGTCCTTGCTCTGGGAGTAGTAGGTGCTATGTAGTGACATCACTTATATCATACCTCGAGCCACTAGAGACAGAAGAACAGCAGGGGAACAAGTAGTGGTGAGTATAAGTGTGGGGGAACCACTAGATGGACATAATACTGTGGGGGCAACTGCAGGGGGAATTTTTACTATGAAGGCAACTGGAAGGAGACATTAAAATATGGAGGGGCAGGTGGAAGAGGAAATTAAACTAGGGTCAACTGGAGGGGGACTTTATACTCTTGGGGTAGGTGGAGGAAGACTTCATACTATGGGGCAGCTGGAGGGGGGCATTAAACTGGAGGCAGCTGGAGGGAGACATAATACTGTTGGGGCAAGAGGAGGGGGATATTAAACTGGAAGTAGCTGGAGAGGAACATTATACTGTGGGAGAAGCTGGAGGGAGACAAACAGTGAAGAAGCTGGAGGGGGACATTAAACTGGGGGCAACTGAAGAGGACATTATACTGTAGGGGTAGCTGGAAAGGGAGTTTATTCTGTGGGAGCAACTGGAAGAGGACATTATAATGTGGCGGAATACCATGTCAGGGTGACTGTAGGGCCATTATATTATGTTGGGACACAAAGAGATATTGATAGGAATGGGTGAAGTCAAATTAGAAGAGGGTTGGGCTAAATTTGGCGCAGCATGCATTCTATCCCTCTTTCAGTACTTTGAAAGTTGTGAGGTGTGAGTGTACACAGGTCTGGGAGTCGCCAAGACGTGGCTCCACTTCTGGCCCGTGGTAATGTATTAACCCCAGTTACAGGAGAAATCAGCAGAGAAAAAAAAGTTAAAATGCTCCACCCAAATAGTCTATTACAAACTTAAGGTGTGTTCACATGGAGTAATTTGCCGCGGATTTGGGGGCAGATTCCGCCCCCGAATCCGGAGTAGATTCCTCCCGAATCCGCCTCCCATTGAAAACAAGAGATAGCTGCAGGATGTGGAGAAAAGAATCGACCTTCTCTATCTTGCCGCGGATTCCGCCCGTGGTGTCCGCGGCTCGTGACGCGCTCCTGATTAGGCCCATTCATCCGGGCCTAAGCAGGTGCAGGATGCCGGGATGGAATGCTGATGCACTGCATCGGAATCCCATCGCGGCAGACCGCGGCGAAAATTCCGGCAGTGGAAAATTAGTTTCATTTTCCGCCGTGTGAACACACCCTTATGGGGGGAGCAGAATGTGTAAAAGAAAACATATAAAAAGACATTATAAAAAAAAAACAGGTGAAAACAAAAACGCCACTACCATGCCCACATCACAGGTTCTAGCTCTGTGCTGGTACCACAACAATAAGTGTCACATGTAAAAGTTAATGTAATGGAGAAGGGAAACTAACTTTGGAATATTAAAAAAAAATAAAAAATAATGCATATTTCCCCTACTTTTTTGTCTACATATGCTGTACTATTACAGTGAATGTCTGGTATTATACAGCAAAGACCTAGCACTAATGACTGCGATCAGTGCCCGCACTGATGGCGGGCATTAAGGCCCCCAGCGCCTTAGTCAAGGTTGACCGAGTCACCATTTTGTGGAGGATCACAAGGCTGGGCACCTATTGAAGGCTCCCAGGCTTGTCTCGGCATTACTTATATTACAGGCTGCTCTTTGCATTGGCATTGTGATGCATTGCATTAGTGACCCTAAGGCAGTGATGGCGAACCTATGATACGCTTGTGCCAAGACAATTTGGATGACACACATTGTCTGAAACAAGTGGCAGCCACAGGGACTCACCTTACATGAGGCGACCTGAGGTGATGGCCACAGGCGGTGCCTCATGGAATAAACTGGGGGTGACATTTTTTTTTTAAATTGGAAGCTGCTTATTGTGTTATTGCAATAAGCAGCTGCCGGTAATTTTTACTCACCTGTCCATACTTCTCTCCTGGCCGCCCTCCACATCCTCCTCTAGACGCCGATACACTTACGTCACAACACTGAAGAACACTGGGACACTACATACAGTGTCCCGACGTTCTTCAGCGTCGTCTACAGCGCACCCTGGAGTCGGCAGCGGAGAGTAGCTAGGACTGAAGCGTGGACAGGTGAGTAAAAATTATCGGTTGTGTGGGGGGAAAAATAGGGGGATCATATACTGTGTGGAGGGAATAAAAAAAGGGGGTCATATACTGGGTGAGGGCCATAAAAAGATGTGACATGGCACTTTAGTTAAAGGGGTTTAACGGGCAAAAAATCTTTTTTTTTAAAAAAAAAAGGTCTGTTAGTGCTATTAATGGGTTAATAAGTACACCCAAATATCTTTCGCAGTGTTTTGAGTGATTTCCCTCACACCCCCCTCCCTGTCTCCCTAGCTATCTCGCCCACTACTAGCCCTTGCCAACTAACTCATCCCATCCCCCACCCTATCATACTTACCTGTCTTCCTGTCCAGATCTTCTGGGCAGGGGAGATGACTTCCTTCTATGGAGACGGCTCCTCCTCTTCTTTGACGTCTGCCAGCGCCTGCGCAATAGAGCCGGAGTCCCGGCATTGCTCTGTAGCCTGTACTCCATCTCCATCATATTGCGGAGGTGTGGGAGGCACAATATGGAGAGAGAACTCCCTTAATAAAGTATAGGGAAATGTATAAATGTAATAATTAAATATGCACTTTATTGTGTTTACCCCAACCCTGCCTCACCACCAAAAACCCCAACCCAAACCCCGCCAGTCCACGGGAAAATTAGCTGGAATGAAAGTGGTCCTTAGTACAAAAATGGAGGTGGATCGTGCAGCATCCCAGAGTGCGACTGCTTTAAGTGTTTGTCTTTGTGCTTCTGGATTGTTTGTTATATGTACATTGTTATGCAGCTTTCCTGTTGTTTTCCCCCCAGTGTTTAAACCTTTAGCCTTGGTTCAGCCCTGGCCAATCACAGGCTACCAGGCAGGGTTGTAGGAGATCTATGTCTCCAGGGTGTCCGTTGAGACTCAGTCTAGTCCAGTGTGTGTAGCTGAGACAGAGGCAGGGCATTCCTGCAGACAGTACCTGGACTGGGCATCAACGGCTGCCCATACAGCCTCTAGGAGGATTATTATCAGCCCCAGGCTCATCTGGAGACAGCCCTGAGAAGGGAGTACCGCTGTCTGGTTTATTGGACATCGTGCCAGGAGGAGCAGTTGAGGAAACTGACAGGAGGAACTCACTCCGGCTTAACCAGATCCCTGTCAGGACTCCCTGTATCACCACTATCCCCAGCATCCTTATCTGTGAGTGGCACGAGAGGTGGAGTAGTTGGAGATGTCTGCCATAGAGCCTGTGTTATTCCTGGACACCCTCCTGTAACCAAGGCTGGGGGATTGGACATTGTACTACTACTAACCCCATTTGGAAGCTGCTGTTGTACCGCTTTCCAGTTGCTGCAATAACGTTCTCACCCTGTTCAACGGCAACCACTGGCTTTCTGAGTCATACCTGCCTTACCATCAGGGCCCTTCCGAACACCATCACACCAGCTCAGAGAGGCCATTCAATGACCTCAGGAAGAGGACTGGTGTTGCCACAGGTAGTGACATTCAGGCCCTTTGCTTATTGGCCTCAGTGGCTTCAGCACAATGCCAGAAGACGCTGCCGGAGCAGATGAATGGGGAGGCGTGGGAGGACACCGGAGCAACGGGGACAGGTGAGTATACATTTCTTTTTATTTTTTTCTCTGTCCCCAGCTGATTTAGGGACAAGAATCTTTCACATTGAGGAGAGCACCAGTAAAGGTGTATAGAGATTTTAATTGCCTTTTGCCCTCTACTTAGCATCTACATATCACAAGGCATTATGGGAAAGGAGCTGGGGAGCTCATGCGCCCTCTATTGGATGTAACAAATCCTCAATTTGCTTTTGACTCACCGAGCCTTGAGACAGCAAAAGGGATTTTAGCCAAGCCAATTTCACTTATCTGCATACAGCGCTGTTTCTGGATTGTTGTCCTTCATCAGTACAGAGCAAAGTGAATTGGCTGGCTTAGTGGGAGGCAATGAGTGGGTTAGGGACAAGAATCTTTCACATTGAGGAGAGCACCAGTAAAGGTGTGTAGAGATTTTAATTGCCTTTTGCCCTCTACTTAGCATCTACATATCACAGCTGATTTAAACTTTAAAAAGGTTGTCCATTTTTGCCTGGACAACCCCTTTAATAAATTTCGTAATATACTTTAGTAACAAATGCTGCATCGTTTCTGTGAAATCCTGCATTTTTTCTCTCTTTCCCTTGCTTCTGTATTGAGAGCTGTTTCTTCCTCTCATTGAGTGTTACTGTATATAGGCGTACGGGGTAAGCGTACGGGGCTGTGTAACATGTAGAGAAAATGAGGGTTCAAACAGTTGTCTCAGACATTATAAAATGTAGAAACTTTCTTTTGTGTCATATGAAAGAGGAGATTCTCTTATTTCCAGAGATATCACTGGTTGAAAACACAGTTGGGATTAGGGTATTTATGTCATATACATACTGTACCTCCCAGCCATCCTGGATTCAGTGGGACAGTCTCGTATTCCAGGTCCTGTTCCAATTTCCCGGTCGGTGGGATGTATGTATGTCACGGCTTCAACTCATCTGTGTCTGGAGGACACAGATGAGCTGAATATAGTGGTTGAAGCAGGAGCCATCTTCTCCCTGCTTTACCACGGCGCCCCTGTGTGCTCTGTCCCCGGAAGCTTTAGGTGCGATGTGATGACATCTCGCACATCACAGCTGCACTTCCCTGAACACTCCGAGAGCAGAGAGATGGCTGACAGAGCAGCAGAGGACCGAGGAGAGGGGAGTATCAGTGTTTTTTTTTATGTTAAACTTTGGGGGCAGATGAAGAGGGACATTAAATTGGGGCAACTGGAGGGGGACATTAATGTCCCCTTCCAGTTGCCCCCAGCTTAATGTCCCTATTCAACGACCTCCACAGTTGTCCCCCTCTAGTTGCCCCCAGTTCAAACTGGGGGTGCACCAGGAGAGGGATTTTATACTGTGGGAGCATTATAATGTGGGGCATATAATGTTAGGGTGACTGTAGGAGCATTATACTTTGTGGGGGGCAAAGAAAAATGGATAGGAATGGATGGAATCAAAGTAGAAGTGGGTGGGGCTAAATTTGTCAAAGGACGCTATGTGTGCCGACATTCTGTCCCTCTTTCTGTCCTTTGAAAGTTGGGAGGTATATATATATATATATATATATATATATATATATATATATATATATATATATATATGATACAGCTGCATATAAATATCCTAATCCCGACTGTTTTCCACTAGTGATATCTTAGACAGCACTACCACTACAATCCAGTAGTTGGCGTTGCCAGGGCCTGGGTGTCTTGGGTGGCGTCACAAGCCTGACTCACTCACAACTGATCACATGACTGTGACTTCATACAAGGTCCTGTACACACTAAGATGTAACCGTATGACTGATCACATGATTGTGACATCAAAGGTCCTGCAGCTTCTAGGCAATCTCATCTACTAATAAGTTATTGCTCAGGGTATGTGCGCTGTGTAGTCATTGTGTTGTGTTTTGGGATTATTATGTGTAATATGACCTGTATACGTAGTGTATTTTGTATATGGGTGTGTCTGTATATACAATGTATATGATGTGCACTGTATCTATAGTAGATACTAGGTTGTGTGTATTGTTAGTATTTGTACATCTAGGTATCTATTCATACACAGCGTACCTGTTGAAAATCTAGGCCACCATAATGTGTGCTTTTCTCTTACAGGCTTCATTGTGTATTTGCCGCAGATATAACTACATTGCAAAGAGTGAAATCCATGGTAAAAATCTGCAGCTTATATTACCATGTTCTAGATTTAACTCTTTGCCGACATCTGCCATAATAGTACAGTGGTTGTTAGCACTTTTACAGTGGGAACCATATTTAAACAGAGGGGGCGCCATAACTGCAGAGACTTGGAATTAGTGTCCTGTCTGATTGTGAGCATTTATTGCTGCTGTGCCCCTCCCCCCCTTTTCTCCCCTCTGTTACACATACTGTGACACATACTGCGACAAGCATCAGTAGTTATGTGGTCAATTTCCCATAGACTGCAATATACTGAAAAAACAAAATATAAAAATACAAATCACCCCCCTTTCCCTAGATATCAAGTAAAAACAAACACAAACATAAAAAACTAGGCATCCGAAAATGCCCAAACTATAAAAAGATGAAGATATTTACCTCATAAGGTAAACACTATAGTCATAAAAAAAAGCAGAATAGCCAAATTGCCATTTTTCCCCATATCGCCTCCTGAAAATGATTGAATAAAAAGTGATCAAAACATCAGGCCCTCCCCAAAATCGTATAAATAAAAACTACATCTTGTGCTGCTGACGCTCATATGCACCGCTGTGTCCGTTTGTTCTGGTCTGTCAGAGGAGCAGAACAGTGGACACCAATGGTGCCCGATGAACCCCACTGTCTGTTCTGAAACCACCAGACAAAAGATTCAGACGTGCAGCACTTTTTTATCCAGCAATTTTTGAAGCACATTCAGACTCTAGCGCAGATGTGAATGTAGCCACACACGGAAACATAAAAATATTATGGTTGTCGGAATATAGCACTTAAAGAGGACCTTTCATGTCCTCAGAGATGTGCGGTAATACATACCGCTAGAAAGCCAACAGTGCACTGAATTCATTGCACCCCGGGGATGGTGATAACAGTGCTGTTAGTTTTGGCACTGATATCTCTCCACTGTCAGAAAGGTGAGCCTTACAGCCTAGTGTCATCACTGGGAGGTGAGGAATGCCCCCCCGACAGTACAATGATAGTGGGAGAGGGACGTCCCAGCGATGACGAAACTAACAACACAGATATCTCCAGCCCCAGGGCACATACCGGGAAAGCTGACAGTGCACTGAATTCATTGTATCATACAGCAGAGACCCGGTGCTAATGCCCACGATCAGGACCCACATTGGTATTAAGGCCCCCCAGTCAAAGCTGACAGAGGTACCATTTTCCCGGCAGAGTCATTTGGGGAGGATCGCCAGCACATTCAACGAGATCAAGGGCCAGCGGTCTGTTGCCATGACAGTAAGGAGCCTATTGAAGGCTCCCAAGCTTGACTGGCATTTAACTTGTATGACAGGCTGTTCTATGCAGTCGGTATTTTTCAATGCATTAGCATTGTAATGAAATGCATTAGTGATCAGACCCCCTGGGGTTCAAGACCCATAGGGGGTCTAATAAATAAAGTATTAAATCACCCCCCCCCCTTCCCTAGAATACATATAAAACAAAAAAAAATTACTGTGAAACACATACACTTTAGGTATCCTTGTTTCTGAAAGCACCCATCTAGAAACTTATATAAATATTTTTCCTATACGGCAAACACTGTAGCAGGAAAAAAAAAAAAAAGTGTTGAATAAAATGTGATCAAAGCAATAGACATTCCCCAAAATGTTATAACTAAAAAGTACACCTGGCCCCGCAAAAAAAACACCCTATACATCCCTGTACACAGAAATATAAAAAAGTTACAGGTGTCAGAATATGGCAACTTTAAAGAGGACCTTTCATGTCCTCATGCACATGCGGTTTTACATACCGCTAGAAAGCCAACAGTGTGCTGAATTCAGGGCTGTGAGGAACGCTCCCCCCTGACAGTATTCATCTATAGTCCTTGTAAACATGGGACCCTCAGGGTAGGCTGGTTGTCACAGAAGACAGGCAGAGGAAGCGCAGGTTTCAGTTCACACTTGCAGTTTTATTAGCAATAGTTCACACAGTCCAACTCAAACAGCTTGCTTCAGCATAACGGTACAAAACAAGGTAACATAAATCTTCCTTAGTTCAGGATACAAAAACAGTTCAGAAGAGCTTCCTCACCAATACAGTTGGTTATCTTGGATTTTCTCCTCCACATAGTGTAATCTGTATAGCAACTGACCAGGATCTGTATGACACAACTAACTTCTGTTCTACCACACCCCCTACTGCTCTGGCAACTTTAAACGCTGCATGCACCTGTCCACAACACCCGTACTGGAGTTGACCTGCAGCAAGTCCCCAATCCAGACTCCAGGGCTTATTTCACTGCGAGTAAAATTGTAAGTGGCAGATATCGGCCATCTACCACTTTACCCTCTGCCTGTCTACACCCTGTACTGCCAGAGGGGGCGTTCCTTACTGCCCAGCGATGACGCTGAGTTGTAAGGATCGCCCCCCCAGTACAAGTCTATAGATGAGTACTGTGTGGAGGGTGTTCCTGACAGCCCAGCTAGACTGTCAGGAACGCCCTTCTGACAGTGGGCAGAGATCGGTACATAAACTAACAGCACCGATATCTCCAGCCCCGGGGCACATAATGGGAAAGCCGACAGTGCGCTGAATTCACTAGGGAAATGAAGCTGTTGGCTCCACCTCCAGGCTATACCCTGCTGCAGGCACTGTGCATGAATCAGTTTAAACCTAGCATCTGTAGGAGGCAGACATGACCTGACTCAGGTCTTTCTGTCTTACATCGTTTTTATTTTTATTTTTTTTTTTTCAGATGCAGGGGGATCTTCAGGGTGTGTGCCACACTAGTCGTACCCCCCTGTGGTCACAGCGCTCTCGTGTGCACCTCGGCGGTCACCTAGTCCCCACTTCTCACTCACTGCATCGGCAGCCGGATTGCCGATGGCCCCACTCTCACATGTGAGGTCTACCGAGGGGGTGACCCTGCAGTGCCTGAAGACGCCAGACAAGTGAGAATGAGAAGATTTGAAGATTGGTGAGTATTGGTGAGAGTTACCTCAACCCCTTTCCTCCTCCACCTCAGGCCCACCTGAGCCCCTCAGTGCCTCTCTCATGGATCCTTGTTTTTGGGGCCCTCCATGGGGCCCCCAGAGCTAGGCTATAATTTTTTGCTAATAAGCCTCTTTTTTCTGGGGCGCTTTTGGGCCTTCCTGGTCGCTCCTACTGAACGGCCCCCATCAGTTCCCCCCATTTGGTGTGGGATACCCCTTTCCTGGCCCCCGATACCTTTTTCAGGCCTCTATTGAGCCTTCCGGAGCTCCTGGCAAGGGGCTAGGCTGCAACTAGGCCTAGTGGAAGGTGGAACTAGTCTCCAAGTGGAAGGTGAGCTTAAGGGAATTACTGCCAGCTAAGATGTGACTCATGTCTCTAGCTCGGATGTTCAGCATTGCTAGCCAGGGGAAGCTAAGGGAAGGACATTGTGCACTATCAAGCCAGCCTGACATGAGATCTCTTGTCAGCCAGCTACCCCATGTGTACCTTCCTAACATTTAAAGCCTCCCGCAATGGACCCCACGATAGCTAGGCTCTCCAAGGCTACTATTCTGCCTTCAGCAGACTCCGCCTCTCTCAGTGATCACTCGGACAAGAAGGTGGATTCCCTCACCAAGGCGGCCTTCATAGCAGCTGGTTTCTCCCTGCGGCCTTCCTTCGCTGTCTCTTGGGTCAGCAAGGCCTGCATTTCCTGGGCCAAACAGTTCCAGACAAAATCTCTCTGATGAAACTTCACTCAAGGACAACCAGCTGCTCATCTCTCAAATCCTAACTCTTCCGCATACCTGTGCGATGCCTCCCAATTCTGCTAAAGCAGCTGCCAACGCTGTGGATATTCACCATACTATTTGGATTCATTCGTGGAACGCTGAGCCCACTTCCGAAAGCGGTCGTGTCCCTTTCCTGGGACTAACAGGGCTGACTTTTTGGCAAAGGCTTAGAGAAGCTAATCTCTGTGGCCACAGGGGGAAAAGGTTCTTCCTCCCCCAGAGGCATCCTAAGCACCGGCCATCCTCCTCCAGCCATTCTCAGAGTTTTCGCTCCTTTCGTGGCATCATCTCTTGCTCGGAGGACAGCCTTCCTGGGTCTCCTGTTCCCAGATGCCGTCTTTTAGGCCCAGACCTGCCTGGCAGTCCTTCATCAAGTCCTCCAGGCCTTCCTCTTCCAGGCCCTCCTCAGCATGAAGGTCTTTCTCCACTTGGGGATTCTCGGGTGGGTGGACAACTGGGTCCGAGAGGTGGTGTCGTCAGGCTACTCCACTTTGCCTTCTCCTCCCGCTCGAGCAGCCCTGTTTCTCCAGGCTGTCTCCAATCTCCAGTAACAGGATGTCAGTTTCCCTGTTCCCGCTCATGACCAATTCCGGGGTTACTATTCCTACCTGTTCTTCGTTTCCAAGAAGGACAGCTCCATCCTGGACCAGAATGGACTCAACAGGGGTTCGTCCGTGTCTGCAGGTTCCGCTGGAGTCTCTGCAGTCTGTGATAGCATCCCTGGAGATGGGCAAATTCCTTCGTCCATCGACATCCGCAATGCTTATCTTCACTTCCCCATGGCTCTGATTCATCAGCGTTTTCTTCGTTTTGTGGTGGCTTTGCAACTTTTCCAGTTTGTCGCTCTCCCCTTTGGGCTGGCCTTCCTCCACTCCAGAAGTGTCGCCGTAATTCCATACTTGGGCGACCTCCTGGTGAAGTCCTCTTCAAGTCGGACAATCTGACCAGCTTGCGGATCACCTTGGACTTTCTTTGCCGGTTCGGCCGGCTCATCAAAGAAGAAAGGTCTTGTCTCGTGCCTTCTCAGAGCATGGAATTGCAGGGCATGAGCCTCAACATGCTCCATGGTATTATTCTCCTTCTGAAAGCCAAGATTCTGAGGTCCGATGTGTCCCTCCTTTGGATCAACTCTTCTTACTCTCTTTGGTTCTGCATGTAGGTCCTGGGCACGATGCACTTGACTTTCAAGGCTGTCCCTTTCACTCATGTCCTCTGCAGTTGGCGATTCTGGTCCTATAGGACAAATCTCTGGCCATCCTCGTCCGCCTGATTCTCCTTCCATCGTCGCCAGTCTCTCTGGTTGGGGAGTGGTCTTCGGTGCCTTGCCCGCTCAGGGCCTGTGGTCTAAGGCCGAGCCCTCCCTTCAGTTCAACCTGCTGAAACTGAGGGCTATCTTCTTAGCCCTGCCTCATTGGATCTCTCTCCTCCAAGGACGTCCGGTCACAGTCCAGACCAACAACTCCACCGTGGTCGGCTACTTGAATCTTCAGTGGGACTCCAGGAGCCATGTGGCCTTACTAGTAGTTTCCCGATCTCTTCCTTGGGTGGAGCGCCCCGTTCTGGCTGTTTCGGCGGTCCTCATTTCAAGCGTGGACAGTTGGGCAGCAGACTACTTAAGTCAAGAAAATCTCGCACCGGGTTAGTGGTTGCTTCATCGGCAGATCCTCCTTTAGCTGTGTTCCTGCTGGGGCCCACCCGATGTCAGTCTCTTTGCCTCCCACCTGAACCACAAGATTTCTGGATCCTCGAGCCATTGCTGCTGATGCTCTCGTGATTTTGGACTTTCGTCTCCTCTTCCTCTTCTCCCTTAGGTCCTCAAGACTCTCAAAACTGAGGGTGTTTCCAGCATCCTGGTGGTGCTGGATTGGCCCTGCCGAGCCTGTTACACAGATCTCATGTTCCTGCTGGCGGACGTTCCTTGGCCTCTTCCTCTGCAGGTCGACCTTCTGTCTCAAGGACCGCTGTTCCACCACACCTTGCCTCAGCTGCTTTTGCTGCCGAGGTTTTTTTTGAAGCATCATGGTTTTTCAAAGCATGTTATCCAGACCATACTCAAGGAATGGAAATACCAGTAAACTAAGATTTACCATCGCACGTGGAAGGCTTACGTCCACTGGTGTGAGAGTAACGATTCTCATCTGATTTTCCCAAGTTCCTTTTCTTTTTCTCCCGTCCGGTCTGGATCAAGGACTTAGTCTTTCTTCCCTTAAAAGACTTTCCTACAGGGAGTGGCACACTGTGACCCCCCCCGTACACCCTTGGAACTGTGGGATCTTAGCCTTGTCCTTGAGGTGCTTCAGGCTCCCCCCTTCGAGTCTATGCAGAATATCCCACTTCTCCTCCTGTCCTGGAAGGTCGCGTTCCTGGTGGCCATTTCCTCCATCTGCAGGATCTCTGAGCTGGCTGCCCTTTTCAGGCTGCCTCCCTTTCTAGTCCTTCACAGGGACAAAGTTGTGCTTTGTCCGCCACCGTCTTTTCTTCCTAAGGTGTTTTCCTCATTCCACATCCTCGAGGACTTAGTCTTACAATCTTTCTGCCCGGACCCCAAGCATCTACGTGAGTGTTCTCCTCTCTGCCTGGATGTTGTCCGGGCGATTCGGGTCTATTGTCCCTTACCTTTTCCATTGTTCAGATGCTTTGTTCTTTCTCGCTCGTAAGGGCCAGCCTGCTTCCAAGGCTTCCCTCTCCCGCAGGCTTTGGTCTGCGATCTGGAGGTCTATTGGTTTTCTGTGTAACGGCTCACTCCACGAGAGCTGTTCAACATCAGGCTTCTGCTGCCCAGGTCTGTAAGGCTCCCACCTGGGCCTCCATCCACACTTTCACTAAGATTTACCAGATCCATTCTGTGGCCTCTGCCATTGCCAGTTTGGGATCGTAAAGGTTTTGCAAGCGAGTGTGCGCTGGGTGTTTCGCATGGCCGTGTAATTCCCACCCTCTGAGACTGCTTTAGGACATGCCATGATGTTGTGTCCCCCAGTGAACTAAGCGAGAAAATGGGATTTTTATACTCAAAGTAAAATCCTTTTCTCTTTGTATTCACTGGGGGACATAGATCCTTGTTTTTACTGTTGTTCCTGCCCGAGCTGTGTTGGTTCCTTTTCGGGCTCAGGACATGTTGGTGGTTGTTGGTTCTGTGTTTCTTTTATGTCTCTCTCCTACTGCTGCAATAAAAACTGATTTATGCACAGTTCCTGTAGCAGGGTATAGCCTAGAGGTGGAGCCAATAGCTTCATTCCCTAGTGTCTGTCTCTTAGTGGTCAGGTCTATACCCATGGTGCTGTGTCCCTCAGGGAACACAATTAGAAAAGGATTTTACGTTGAGTACAAAAATCCCATTTTTTTTTCCAATTCCACCCCATTCTGAATTTTTTTTCCAGCTTCCCAGTACATTGTACAGAATAATAAATGGTAGCACTATGAAGTACAATTTAAGCCCTTATATGACTCGGTGAACAGAAAAATAAAAAAGTCTTGGGGTTTGGAAGGCGGGGAGTCAAAAATGACAAATGCCTCCGGAGAGAAGGGGTTAAAGAGATCCATTTCTTTTTCCATTTATTAAGCTGCTCTCCTTCTCCTTATCTTCAGTCAGTCAGTCAGTTCATTTACATAGAGATCCATCTTCGTATTCAGCTCACGCACAGAACTCTATGGAGGGGGAAGAGGAGGGGGCTGTTGCTGGCTAGTTAATTTGTTTACTGCCTCATACTGTGCAGAGTCTTATCTGGAAGATATAGCAATGTCAAAAGAGTAGAGAGTAGCAGAGTGTAGCAGTAGCAGAAGCAGTTATCTGTGTGTCTTTTCCAGCAGTCTCCCCCCTCCCCTCTTCATAGACCTACATGTAGAAAGTAACTCCGCCTGAAAAGTGAAGAAGGAAACATATTTCTTTAATGAGATATATTACAAAGTTTATTCTATTTACTTGTACTATTCATTTATGCAAAGTTGTTTATAATTGGAGGTATGCTATAAACTTATGTAACTTAAAGTGAATTAACTATTTTATATAGGATGTCCTTCTAAGTTTGCATTGACTTGCTTCACCTTTCTACTTAGATTTTTTTTTTTTTTTAAGAAGAAACATAGCTATTTTCCTGACTGGCTTACTAAGAATGAGCGAGAAACGAAAGCAGGTGGCGGAGGAAATATTAAACCTCACCCTGGAGATCATCTACCTGCTAACTGGAGAGGTGAGGGATTCTGGGACATGTCATGTCTTGTGTCTCTTCATAAAGCACGAACATGGTTGGAGAGGTGGAGGGAATGTATAAAGTGACATCAATGTCTCTCTCCATGTACAGGATTACATAGTAGTGAAGAAGATATCTGAGGAGAGTGAAGGATGGGGCAGGAACCAGAATCCTATCACAGTGTCTCCACCTCACTCACTGACACATGAGAGAAACCGCTATCAGGAGATCCTGGACCTGACCAACAAGATGACTGAGCTGCTGAGTGGAGAGGTGAGTGCTGCTGGGAGGGAGCTTTCTGGAATTTAAAGCAATGAAGCAAAAGTATATGAATTGACCCCTGTGTCCATCACCACATAAAATGACATCTCACACATGTTATACTATTAAAACAAAGGTCATAGGTAATGTTAAGCAAACCTCAACTTCAGCTCTAAAGTTCGGGTTCGGCAAGTCCCTAAAGCTGGTTGATTGACTGCTGAGCAGCCAATCATTCAGCTTTAAGCCCACAGACATCACAGTCATGTCCAGTATGGGCATGGGTGTAATTGACCAGGCAGGACATGTGACCCCTCTGTATAAGAGGCAGGGTCACAGGTCCCCTCACCATTCCAGCTAGTTAGGCTAGGTAGGGAGAAGCTGCAGCTAGAGATAGGGACAGTCAGGGCCTTAGCTAAATTGTCCTTTTCAGGGCAGTGCAGCAAGGTAGGGAGAGGAGCCGAATAGTGTGAGGGGCAGATAGCCTTGAAATAAGAATAGTGACAGTAAACTGTGTGGGTGTATACCCATACCGTCTCCTAGAGCAGTAAAATTAACTGCATGTGTACACGTACCGTATCCTAGCGCAGTAAAAATAACTGTGTGTGTACCCATACTGTCTCCTAACACGGTAACAATAACTGTGTGTGTACCCATACTGTCTCCTAGCACAGTAACAATAACTGCGTGTGTACCCATACCATCTCCCAGCGCAGTAACAATAACTGCGTGTGTACCCATACCGTCTCCTAGCGCAGTAACAATAACTGCGTGTGTACCCATACTGTCTCCTAGCGCAGTAAAAATAACTGTGTGTGTACCCATACTGTCTCCTAACACGGTAACAATAACTGCATGTGTACCCATACCATCTCCTAGCGCAGTAACAATAACTGTGTGTGTACCCATACCGTCTCCTAGTACAGTAACAATAACTGCGTGTGTACCCATACCATCTCCCAGCGCAGTAACAATAACTGCGTGTGTACCCATACCTTCTCCTGGTGCAGTAACAATAACTGCATGTGTACCCATACTGTCTCCTAGCGCAGTAAAAATAACTGTGTGTGTACCCATACTGTCTCCTAGCGCAGTAATAATAACTGTGTGTGTACCCATACTGTCTCCTAACACGGTAACAATAACTGCATGTGTACCCATACCATCTCCTAGCGCAGTAACAATAACTGTGTGTGTACCCATACTGTCTCCTAGCACAGTAACAATAACTGCGTGTGTACCCATACCATCTCCCAGCGCAGTAACAATAACTGTGTGTGTACCCATACTGTCTCCTAGCACAGAAACAATAACTGCGTGTGTACCCATACCATCTCCCAGCGCAGTAACAATAACTGTGTGTGTACCCATACTGTCTGCTAGCGCAGTAACAATAACAGCGTCTGTACCCATACCGTCTCCTAGCACAGTAACAATAACTGCGTGTGTACCCATACTGTCTCCTGGTGCAGTAACAATAACTGCGTGTGTACCCATACTGTCTCCTGGTGCAGTAACAATAACTGCGTGTGTACCCATACTGTCTCCTAGCTTAGTAACAATAACTGCATGTGTACTCATACCATCTCCTAGCGCAGTAACAATAACTGTGTGTGTACCAATACTTTCTCCTAGCACAGTAACAATAACTGTGTGTGTACCCATACCGTCTCCTAGCGCAGTAACAATAACTGCGTGTGTACCCATACTGTCTCCTGGTGCAGTAACAATAACTGCGTGTGTACCCATACCATCTCCTAGCACAGTAACAATAACTGCGTGTGTACCCATACCATCTCCTAGCACAGTAACAATAACTGCGTGTGTACCCATACCATCTCCTAGCACAGTAACAATAACTGTGTGTGTACCCATACTGTCTCCTAGCACAGTAACAGTAACTACGTGTGTACCCATACTGTCTCCTAGCACAGTAACAATAACTGCGTGTGTACCCATACCGTCTCCTAGCGCAGTAACAATAACTGCGTGTGTACCCATACTGTCTCCTAGCACAGTAACAATAACTGCGTGTGTACCCATACCATCTCCTAGCACAGTAACAATAACTGTGTGTGTACCCATACCGTCTCCTAGCACAGTAACAATAACTGTGTGTGTACCCATACCGTCTCCTAGCACAGTAACAATAACTGTGTGATTACCCATACTGTCTCCTAACACTGCAACAATAACTGCGTGTGTACCCATACTGTCTGCTAGCACAGTAACAATAACTGCGTGTGTACCCATACTGTCTCCTGGTGCAGTAACAATAACTGCGTGTGTACCCATACCATCTCCTAGCGCAGTAACAATAACTGTGTGTGTACCCATACTGTCTCCTAGCACAGTAACAATAACTGTGTGTGTACCCATACTGTCTCCTAGCACAGTAACAATAACTGCGTGTGTACCCATACCATCTCCTAGCACAGTAACAATAACTGCGTGTGTACCCATACTGTCTCCTGGTGCAGTAACAATAAGTGTGTCTACCCATACCATCTCGTAGCGCAGTAACAATAACTGTGTGTGTACCCATACTGTCTCCTAGCACAGTAACAATAACTGTGTGTGTACCCATACCGTCTCCTAGCGCAGTAATAATAACTGTGTGTGTACCCATACCATCTCCTAGCACAGTAACAATAACTGCGTGTGTACCCATACTGTCTCCTAGCACAGTAACAATAACTGCGTGTGTACCCATACTGTCTCCTGGTGCAGTAACAATAAGTGTGTCTACCCATACCATCTCGTAGCGCAGTAACAATAACTGTGTGTGTACTCATACTGTCTCCTAGCACAGTAACAATAACTGCGTGTGTACCTATACTGTCTCCTGGTGCAGTAACAATAACAGTGTGTCTACCCATACTGTCTGCTAGCGCATACTTTGACTTAAATGGTGGATGAGTATCTGTCGACACATCTGATACTGAGCGATGGGTCCTTCCCGTTCAATTTCTGGGTTGGTAAATTGAACACATGGCCAGAGCTTGCCCTCAATGCCTTGGAGGTGCTGGCCTGCCCTGCGGCAAGTGTCCTATCAAACATGTGTTCAGCACCGCAAGGGGTGTCATCACGAAAAAGAGGATCCGCCTATCCACAGCCAACGTGGACATACTTATGTTCATTAAAATGGACCATGCATGGATCCCACAGGACTTGGCTGTGCCAGCACCTGAGTGACTGGTTAAAGTGTTGGCTACCTCCTCCTCCGCCGCATCTACTTACACCTCCACTTCCTCCCCGGGACCTCTACTAAATGTTTAAAAATTATTATTATTATTTTTTATTTGTTTTTAATATATATTTTTTTTACATTTATTTATTTATTTCTTTATTTTATTTTATGTTATTATTTGAAGTACTTTCTCTACCCCATTTTTTGCATGTCACATGCCCTATTATTACCCCCATTTTGCAGCGCTCTATCCCTTACTATCCCCATTTTACAGCCATTTTTGGGTCACCAAGTTCAGGTCCCCATTGATTTCAATGGGGTTCGAGTTCGGGTCAAGTTCAGGTACCTGAACCGAACTTTTGGCAAAGTTCAGCCGAACTCGTTGATCCCGAACTTTGACGGGTTCGCTCAACACTAGTCATAGGTTAACAGTTGTTATTGGTCGCTGCAGCCACAGTTTAGTTTCTTTTTTCAGCCTCTCTAAAACCATCATTTTAATGATGTTAAAGGGTTGAATAAGATTTAAAGAGACACTTTACAAACAAGCATCCAGCCCAAGTTGTGATGAGATCAATGACCTGAAGGGTTCCCAGTTTTTGGTTAATAAAAATCAATATACACTGTAAATGAAAAGGTCTACAGGTTCCTGAAGCACCTCGGCCCACATTTACTAATAGACAGGCTGTCTGAAAATACTCCAGATGTATCAAGGTGACTGATCCTGGATGATAACTCTGGAGTATCTTTACCCTGTCTAGTCTACATTTACACCACTTTTCAGTCGGCTTACTTTGAGCCAGAATTTTATGACACAATTTTGGTGCATCGATATATTTAAACCATGTCAACTTTTCTGAAAAGCCACAGACACTTGTTTAGCAAGTCAGAATAAGGTTAGCTCAAGCTAGATGTGCCAAAGTGTGCCACATTTGTGCCAGTGTCTAATCGTAACCACAGTACGATAAGTAGGAGTTTTACATGAAGTACTTTACTCTGCTGTCACAAAATGTACAGACTGCTCTCATTTTTGCAAGGCAGCTGAGATCTGTATTATAACCCTATGAAAATTTGTGTCTCCTTTGCTAAGATATCCATATATTTCACAATACACAAATGAGCAATCTGGAGCACCAAGGGCGGCTCTGTTGCTCCAAACTGCTGTGCCCCGCACTGATCTATTACACCCTGCAACCCTTCTCCCACAGGGCCAGGGAGCTATGCTGAAATTTCATCTGGTCCTGGGTTCTCCTGTTCACAATGGTGTATTAGAGCCGTTTGGGGCATAGCAGTTTTAAGCAACTGAGCCGTCCTCGGTGCTCCAGATTGCTCATTTGCACATTGTAAAATAAATTAATATCTGAGCAATGAAGGCACACATTTTCATGGAGAAAAAGGCATTACATTCACCACTCTCACTGAGTGTTTTTCTAATAGCGGACGCATGAACAGAAATTTTTGCAGTTTGTAGAGTCTTCGGTAGTAGTTTTACTGTTACTCTTGGATTATTATTTATTATTATTATTATTATTATTATTATTGTTTATATAGCACCATTAATTCCATGGTGCTTAATATTTGCGGATTTACATACGGTACACCAGATATACAAAACAGATAATACAAACAGTGACCAACTGGCACAGTGGGATAGAGGGCCCTACCCGCAAGGGCTTACAGTCTATGAATTGTTCTTACCTTTTTCAGGATTGGCTATTGTGCTCTTTAAATGATCCTTACAGGACACCAACTCCTGGGGAAAGTAACAACAGTCTTGTATTATCGCTTAACAGAGATGTTCACTTACTGTATCTCCCTGCACTGTGGATATTTACTCAATGGGGCAAATTTACCATGCCCTTGCATGAAAAAAATTATTTATTTATTAAGCTTACCTGTATAGCACCGTCATATTCCGCAGCGCTTTACAGACATTGACAGTTCCTGTCCCATATAGGGCTCACAATCTACATTCCCTATCAGTTTGTCTTTGGAGTGTGGGAGGAAACCGGTGTACACGGAGGAAACCCTCGCAAACACGGGGAGAACATACAAACTCCTTAAAGATGTTGTCCTTGGCAGGATTTGAACCCAGGACTCCAGTGCTACGATGCTTGAAATCTACACCAGTTCCCACCAGAGGAAGCACCTGATTTATGAGGAGGTGTGTACTTTGTCATAATGAGGTGCATCCTCCAGCAGCGCAAGGCTTATTAAAGGGATTCTATCATTAAAAAAACGTTTTTAAACTAAAAGCACATAGGTATATCCTCTATAAAGGCTATTCATCTCTTACCTTTATTTTACTCATCTCCTCTTCTTCGCTGTGTCAGCAGCCGCCAAGCGCCTCTTTGGGATCAAAATCCCTCGCATGCGTAGTCGGCTCTGTCCAAACCCGAAGTATAATGTTGTACAGTGTTAGCCATAGAAAGTAGTGGAAGAGTGAAGAAATCAGGCGATACCTTTTAGAGGCTAACTGAGTATATTTGATGGTAAGCTTTCAAGAGTACTAGCTCTCTTCTTCAGCTTACCATCTAATATATTCAGTTAGTCTCTAAAAGATATCGCTTGATTTCTTCACTCTTTCAAACCCGAAGTGACAAAGCCGACTGCGCTTGCGTGGGATTTCGATCCTAAAGAGGCGCTTGGTGGCTGCTGACGCAGCAAAGAGGAGGAGACGAGTCAGGAACAGAAGAAGCGATGGAAGCGATGATAAAGCTGTGCTCTGAACACAGGAGGAACGCCCCCTGTGCTCTCTGAGCATAATTAGCATAAAGAATAAAAGATGAAGAATTTGAAAACGGCGGCGCGGATCTGCAAAGTAAAGTTAATAGATGAATAGACTTAATAAAGGCTATTCCTACATGCTTTTAGTTTAAAAATGTTTTTTTTTTATGATAGAATCCCTTTAAGACTGGCATACTGAATGCTGATCTTGATAAATATTCCTCCCACACACTGTGCTCAGTAAAAGACATGAAGAGTAAAACTTTGTGTTAAACTTGTTATTAGTTTAGATTCTGTTTTTCTATAATTGTGACTATGATAACAATCAGACCACATTTTATTAGTGATCAATGCAGAAATCCAGGTAACTCCAAAGGGTTCACTTTTTTTTTTTTTTTTTTTGCAATGATATACTAAACATAATTCTAATAATAATAGTGTGGAAGATACCGCTGAACTGTGGGCTGTCATCAGGTGTGTGCACTACAGAAGCCAAAATGGTTGAATGGCTTTCTCTATTGAGTTTTTATCTTCGTGTGTTGTCAGGTTCCTATAAGGTGTCAGGATATCACTGTCTATTTCTCCATGGAGGAGTGGGAGTACATAGAAGGACACAAGGATCAGTATGAGGACATTATTATGGAGAATAACCAGACTCTAACATCACCAGGTAAGATGAGACATTTTTTTTTGTCTGTTCCTGTAAGTAATATGTATTGTAAATACATTTTGTATTATAAAGTGGGGCATCTGAGTACTTTGTCAGAGTGGTTGCTATGGCAGTGATACCCTGAGGTGAAGCCCCCGGGGTAAACCATCGCAGTATACTTATTAGTCTCTGCATCTGACAGTGTTTAATAGGAGACTGCCGCTGGGGTAGTATGCTGCAAATATTACTGTATATTGCTCTAATAATGGATCTGTACCCGGCTGAAGTCCCTAAATGGGACTAAAGAAATAAAAAATTTAACTTTTTTTTTTAAATTTAAAAAAAAAAAAGCACTTAAAAATTTAAATCTCCCCCATTTGACCTATAAAAATGAACGTTATTAGTATTGCTGCAACAGAAAAAATAATAAATAAAATATAACATTACAACATGGTGCATGCTATAGCAAAACAAAATTCACAATGCCTGAAATGCTGTATTTTGGTCACCTGGCCCTAAAAAAATGAAATAAAAAGTAAACTAAAATATTTTTTGAACCCCAAAATGCTACCAATAACAACTACTGAATTTTTCACCCAGCTCAGTAGCTGGAAATATTAAAAAAATGGATACGAAGAAAAATACTTTTTATAAAGTAGTAAATTGTGGGTTTTTTTTTTCTTTTTTTCATTCCACTCCAGAAATATTTTTTGTACTGTTTCACAATACATTATATGGAAAATCAATTGGCACCATTTGGTAATACAACTTGTCCCTATAAAATAAAAAAAAAGCTCTCATATGGCTATATAGACAAAAAAGTTAGGATTTTTAGAAGGCGGCGATGATGAAACAAAAGCAGAAAAACCCACAAATTGTCCCATTCCTTAAATGGGGTCTGTCAAGTCTAGAATATCTCCCAAACCAATAATTCTGCCATGTACAGTGCCTTGCGAAAATATTCGGCCCTTGAACTTTTCAACCTTTTGCCACATTTCAGGCTTCAAACATAAGGATATAAAATTTTAATTTTTTGGTGAAGAATCAACAACAAGTGGGACACAATTGTGAAGTGGAACGAAATTTATTGGTTATTTTACACACTTGTAAAAAATAAAAAACTGAAAAGTGGGTCGTGCAATATTATTCGGCCCCTTTACTTTCAGTGCAGCAAACTCACTCCAGAAGTTCAGTGAGGATCTCTGAATGATCCAATGTTGTCCTAAATGACTGATAATGATAAATATAATCCAACTGTGTGTAATCAAGTCTCCGTATAAATGCACCTGCTCTGTGATAGTCTCAGGGTTCTGTTTAAAGCGCAGAGAGCATCATGAAGACCAAGGAACACACCAGGCAGGTTCGTGATACTGTTGTGGAGAAGTTTAAAGCCGGATTTGGATACAAAAAGATTTCCCAGACTTTAAACATCCCAAGGAGCACTGTGCAAGCGATCATATTGAAATGGAAGGAGTATCAGACCACTGCAAATCTACCAAGACCCGGCCGTGCCGCTAAACTTTCATATCAAACAAGGAGAAGACTGATCAGAGATGCAGCCAAGAGGCCCATGATCACTCTGGATGAACTGCAGAGATCTACAGCTGAGGTGGGAGAGTCTGTCCATAGGACAACAATCAGTCGTACACTGCACAAATCTTGCCTTTATGGAAGAGTGGCAAGAAGAAAGCCATTTCTCAAAGATATCCATAAAAAGTCTCGTTTAAAGTTTGCCACAAGCCACCTGGGAGACACACCAAACATGTGGAAGAAGGTGCTCTGGTCAGATGAAACCAAAATCGAACTTTTTGGCCACAATGCAAAACGATATGTTCAGCGTAAAAGCTACACAGCTCATCACCCTGAACACACCATCCCCACTGTCAAACATGGTGGTGGCAGCATCATGGTTTGGGCCTGCTTTTCTTCAGCAGGGACAGGAAAGATGGTTAAAATTGGGAAGATGGATGGAGCCAAATACAGGACCATTCTGGAAGAAAACCTGTTGTCTGCAAAAGACCTGAGACTGGGACGGAGATTTATCTTCCAACAAGACAATGATCCCAAACATAAAGCAAAATCTACAATGGAATGGTTCACAAATAAACGTATCCAGGTGTTAGAATGGCCAAGTCAAAGTCCAAACCTGAATCCAATGGAGAATCTGTGGAAAGAGCTGAAAACTGCTGTTCACAAACGCTCTCCATCCAACCTCACTGAGCTCCAGCTGTTTTCCAAGGAAGAATGGGCAAGAATTTCAGTCTCTCGATGTGCAAAACTGATAGAGACATTCCCCAAGCGACTTGCAGCTGTAATGGCAGCAAAAGGTGGCACTACAAAGTATTAACTTAAGGGGGCCGAATAATTTGGCACGCCCCACTTTTCAGTTTTTTATTTTTTACTAAAGTTTAAAATATCCAATAAATTTCGTTCCACTTCACAATTGTGTCCCACTTGTTGATTCTTCACCAAAAAATTTAAATTTTCTATCTTTATGTTTGAAGCCTAAAATGTGGCAAAAGGTTGAAAAGTTCAAGGGGGCCAAATATTTTCGCAAGGCACTGTAAGTACTGTTAATAGAGCGGAAGTATAACTTTGTGGCCATAGATCAATGAAGCAATACAGAGGAAATCATCTTAACTTAATAACAAATAAAAAACAGACACTGATTTTGTGGGTAAAATTGTGGGGGTTGACCACAGCTTTATTAAATAAATTATAACATATCAGCAGAACCTTTTTACCCCATAACGACCTACATGGCGTGTCACCGAATGCCAGCCACCGCGTCCATGGTGGGCATGTATTCGATGTTCCCCCGAGTGACACGTCCGTGCTCCTCCTTACAGTTGAAAGGGGACAAGGTCCTTCCATATGCCACCGGAGGTCGATGTAAACCTACACCGGGGTCCGCCCCCCCACCAGCAGTATGAACAGGGCCCTTTCAACCCCGTCCTGGATACTCGACAGAAAAATGTCCAAGTCAATTTCGTTCAGATGGACCCCATCCCTGCGGCGCATACCCCAATTATCACCCTCCAGCTGACGGTGCCTCACAACCACACCGCCCCGAGACCTCACATGGCGTGACACCCACATGTTCAGCATCCGACGCACCCTTTCCAATGCTGATGGGTCACGTGTGTCACGCCAATGTGCCTTCGGGACAATCTCCAACCATACCACCACCATAGCAGGAAAAAACCCAGGGTACCTGTCAAAATCCTAACGAATGAGCGAAATCAGCTCAGACAATTGTACCGTCCCGATATAATTACCCCCCGTGTGGATTGCCAGCACCACTGGGGCCTGGGGGGATCTGCTTGCCGACGCGACATCCAGCAACACCTTCATCCACTGCATGCCACGTACACCATGCCAGAGCAACTCAACGTCCCAGAAACCCAACTGGAGTCCGCCTGGCCGGACTGTTGCACGTCTTGACGCCCAGTAAACATATGAATGACCGAAAATCCAAACCAACGGGGTCACCGTGGCCAGCCCATGTCAAAGCCTCAACGGAGTGTCTCAGCAACGGTGTCAACACTGGAGCACCATGTCCCAGAGGTAGGGTGGGCACAGGAAGCCCGCTAAATTTTCCCTCGGATGAAAATCCTTCAAGCGCTCCCATGGTAAGAGATGGAAAGCTGACTCGATGTCTGACTTCGCCAGGAGAGCACCGCATCCTTCGTGCACCACCAACGACACTGCTCTATCAAATGAAACATAGGACACCGCCGTCTCTTCCTTGGGAATTCCATCATTTACCGATTCACCTGGGGGAAAGGAAAGGTGATGAATGAGCCTAAACTTTCCTTCCTTTTTTGAGGACCAGACCCAGAGGAGACACCCTAAAATTCGGAAATGGGGGCTCCACAAAGGGGCCCGCCATGCGGTCCAACGACACTTCTTTATCCAACTTGTCTTGAGCCATAATCATGTCCTTCTGAACTGAACGTAAATTTTCAACTAACATGACTGAAGAACTAGAAACATGCGGTATGTAAAAACCAAATGAAAACTCGTTAAGGAGCAGTTCTACCTCCTGGGGTACCAGTCTAGCCAGGGGCGCATCTTTACCATGCTCACTGTCGTCCTCAGGCTTACCTGGTACTTGCTTGGGCACTCTACCACGCTTGGAGCAATGTAGTGTGGAATGGGCCCCCCCACAGATAGAGCACTCGTGTTTGAATCGACACGATGCAAAGAAGCGACAGTGTCCCTCATTGAACATCCAGCAGGCTCCGGGCCTGCAGGTAGCTGCCACGGAGGATGTTGCTCCTGCAGCAGCTGCAGACTGAAAGGGGGGCCTTGACGGTTTAGGTGTCAACATAAGCTGTATCCAGATATTTGTAGCTTTGGAAGCCCAGCCCACCTCCGGGCAAAGCGCTAAGAGCCGCCAAAACTCCTCATCATATCTCCATCAGGCACAGCTGACATTCAATTTATGTGCTGAAAAGATAGTTTCTAAGTACACAAAGAAATCTGCTGACTTATCCGGCTTAGCCTGCCAAAGAATACACAAGAAAGTCGCAAAGGCCTGTAGCCAATTACTAAATGTCTTAGCCACCTTCGGCTTCTTATCTTCCCCTTTACCAAAAGAATGTTCTTTATCAATGGTGAGTTGATCTGGTGATATCAGCGACCAGATATCCACAAACTCACCCTTTACAATTTTTTTCCCTACTATCCGCCGGCACATGCGTTCCCAATGGAGCAAAGCCACAAAAAGAAGAATCACCGAACAATAGACCTGAGGTAGGGAAAACAGGCTCAGGCTGCGGCACCACCGCACCTGGGGTAACTACCGAAGGCACCCTACCTTCCAGTTTGTGCAACATAGCTTTCAAAACATCTAAAACATCACCGCCAGTGGCACAGACTGTGCAGACCATGCTTGAGAGCATGCCAACACACTAGTCCGGATGAGGGCTGGCTGCACCGGCAGGGCAGAGGTTGAAGGCAGCGGAGCTGGTCCAGGCACCGTCGCAACAGGCATGGCCGTCATGTCCTGGGCGGTCCCGTATTCTCTCCTCTCACTCCGCCTTCTAGACCTCCTTTGTCCATGCAACAGGTCGGGACCTTTATGAGTCCCTTGATGCAGAAGAGGAGCACGACGCTGACAGCTCCCGGTCAAAGCTACGGGAGCGCCTCCGTCTATGTCTCTTGGACCGTGAACTACGACGGCTGTGCCAACTCCGTGACCTAGATCTACTGCGGGACCTATGACGTCTAGAGCGGGAATGCCGGGGACTATATGTGCGTCTACTGGACCTGAGGGACCCTGTATCAGCCTCTGATCTCCTGTTGGAGAGGGCCACTGAAAATTGAGAACCGCATGACAGAGAACGCTGTCGTGACCCTGGAAGCACATGAGGTGTGCCTGGCACATAATCCACCTCAAAAAACTCCTCATCATGGTCAGGGGCGACATTTGGGGAAGCCCCAGAATCCAAAGGAGAAACCACGACGGGGGCCTGTCTAGGCACCCCCACAGACCCAGCCACGGGTGCAACATGAGGGGCCGGCCACCGGGCCAACCTGCCAGGCAGCGGAGGGGTAGTGGGCAACATCTCCTGTGATGGGGCCTGTACTGTCTGAGGGAGCGAAGGCACTGGGGCAACAGGAGGGGGGTTTGAAATCCCGCCTGTAGTAACGGAATCGGCCATGTTGCTGCCTGGTTGATCTGCAAGGCCCACATGCGGCAAACTGGCCGACGGAGCCAACAAAATGGTCGCTGGTGACGGCAAAATGTTCGCCAAGGGCGGGGGCTACGCTGTCTGATAGCCCCGCCGTTGGCATGGAAACTGAGGTGGCGGGCTCGCAGTCAGACAATCAATCATGTCTTAAGAGGAGACATTGAGCACTAGGCCGGAGCATATGTAATAGTCTGTAGGGAAATCTGTCAAATCAGGCCTCGCCTTTAAGCTTTTAGGTTTATTTGCATACCCAGAAAAAAGATGATTACATTTGCATTGCTTAATTGATTTATGGATGCAAAGTTATGCTTCTGCTCCTAGTAAATGCTTTTACAAAACATTATGATTAACTTTAGAGGCATTTTGGACCTGACAGAGTCCCATTAAGGGGTTAAAATGTATTCGTTCACAATCCACAATTTATCTTCTACAGCTGAATCCAGTCATGAGAATACACCAGAGGCAAATCCCAGCCTATATGCAGAGGAAATTCTCAGTGTCCCAATGGATCATCAGGTAGATGGAATTAGTGAATTCTTTATGTCATCATGTCATTCATTTCAACTCTATACTATTTCTAGAATTGTTTAGAAATATGTCAGCTACGGAATATATTCATACTGGATATGTAGGTAGCTGATCAACTATCTACAGTACTCCTGGAGTAAATACAGTATATTCTAATAAAAAAAATCCTATAAGAGCACCCTTGCAAGTGAATGGAAAGTTTTTTTCCATCCATTTGGAGTGCTGCCTAGGTTTTTTATATTTTTTTTATATGATTGATGTAGATTTTAGACCAGGATTCCTAAAGATCGCCATACAATTTTTATGACTGTTGGCTAAGCATCTATTCCTCCCAACCTTCCCATACACATGGTTACCTGAGTGTGCATCAGGAGGACATGGTGAGATGTTTTTCATAGATTCAGTAAAATCAGTGGTATCCAATAAGATATGGAGTAAATATTTTCTCAAGTAGTATCGCAAGTGGTGCTAATAAGGAATCCGTACTAGCCACTATAGGGCGACCCGGTGGTTTGTGTAATTGTTTATGTACTTTGGGCAAGATGTAAAAGACAGGAGTAATTGGATGATGGGAAGTAAGAAATTCAACAGTTTTTTTAATCAATGACGCCCTCCAAAAAATAACGGTGGAGATTGTCCTGTATGTGACTAGCAATAACAGATGTGACCCAGACCAGACAACTCCTCAAGAAATCAGTCCGCAGAGGGAAACACAAGAGAACAGCGCTTCAAGACTTGTTCATAGGTGAGTCGAAACTAGTCATCAATATATCATCACAAACATTAACTCCATCACAAATGGCCGTTTTGGGGATAGGGTTATCCTTTTGTCCTACACAACGTTTTGACACGTTCACATTGGAAGATGACGGTCATCGTTTCTTTAGACAGCTAAGAGGACAACTGAAGGCGCATTTCTATGAAAATCCTTCATGCCCTCCCTCGAATGAGACTGTACCCATTTTTTCCATTTCCAATCTGGGTCTTAGAAAGAAAAGTACATTCAATCCACCCAAGTGTAACCACCCGGTGGAGGCCTATATTACATTGGTACAGAGAGAGATCAAAGACTTACTTCACGATATCTCTCTGGGACACCTCAGATTCCATTCCAATATGTCTCAAGATGAGAGATGGGCAATACAGGAACTTAAAGACAATTATCATCAAACCAGCAGATAAAGGGGAAGCCCTTGTTGTAATGGATAGACAAGATTATGTCAATGACATCACATGCCAATTACAAGACATCAACACCTACATGCCTCTCCCTAGAAACCCCACATCTGAAATTGCTAGTCACATACAGGACACTCTCCATCTTTATTTTTTGGTGGGCGTCATTGATAAAAAAACACAGTTGAATTTCTTACTTACCATCATCCAATTACTCCTGTCTTTTACATCTTGCCCAAAGTACATAAACAATTACACAAACCACCGGGTCGCCCTATAGTGGCTAGTACTGATTCCTTATTAGCACCACTTGCGATACTACTTAAGAAAATATTTACTCCATTAGTACGTACAACTCCCTCTTTCTTATTGGATACCAGTGATTTTACTGCATCTATGAAAAAGATCTCACCATGTCCTCCTGATAGCATATTGGTCACTTAGGACGTCAGTAGCCTTTATACTTCAATACAACATTCCAAGGGCTTGGATGCTACTAGTAGGTTCCTTACCTCTCATGAAATTATAGGTGCCTAATTTTGTTATGAATTATTGCTCTTGTAGCATCAATCCTTGTCAGAAACTCTATATCAATAAATGATTGCCTTTTTAAACACCAGCTCATCTGTGTGTGCAGCAAATACATTGGGGAAAAAAGTATTTAGTCTGCCACCAATTGTACAAGTTCTTCCACTTAAAAAGATGAGGCCGGTCTGTAATTGACATCATAGGTAGACCTCAACTATGAGAGACAAAATGAGAAAACAAATCCAGAAAATCACATTGTCTGATTTTTTTAAGAATTTATTTGCAAATTATGGTGGAAAATAAGTATTTGGTCACCTACAAACAAGCAAGATTTCCCGCTCTCACAGACCTGTAACTTCTTCTTAAGAGGCTCCTCTGTCCTCCACTCATTACCTGTAGTAATGGCTCCTGTTTGACATTGTTATCAGTATAAAAGACACCTGTCCACAACCTCAAACAGTCACACTCCAAACTCCACTATGGTGAAGATCAAAGAGCCGTGGAAGGACACCAGAAACAAAATTGTAGACCTGAACCAGGCTGGGATGACGGAATCTGCAATAGGCAAGCAGCTTGGTGTGAAGAAATCAACTGTGAGAGCAATAATTAGAAAATGGAAGACATACAAGACCACTGATAATCTCCCTTGATCAGGGGCTCCACGCAAGATCTCACCCCGTGAGGTCAAAATGATCACAAGAACGGTGAGCAAAAAACCCAGAACCACACAGGGGGACCTAGTGAATGACCTGCGGAAAGCTGGGACTAACGTAACAAAGGCTACCATCAGTAACACACTATGCAGCCAGGGACTCAGATCCTGCAGTGCCAGACGTGTCCCCCTGCTTAAGCCAGTACATATCCGTGCCCATCTGAAGTTTGCTAGAGAGAATTTGGATGTTCCAGAAGAGTACTGGGAGAATGTCATATGGTCAGATGAAACCAAAGTAGAACTGTTTGGTAGAAACACAACTCGTGGTGTTTGGAGGAGAGTGAATGCTGAGTTGCATCCAAAGAACACCATACCTACTGTGAAGCATGGGGGTGGCAACATCATACTTTGGGGCTGTTTCTCTGCAATGGGACCAGGACGACTGATCCGTGTACATGAAAGAATGAATGGGGCCATGTATCGTGAGATTTTGAGTGCAAACCTCCTTCCATCAGCAAGGGCATTGAAGATTAAACGTGGCTGGGTCTTTCAGCATGATCCCAAGCACACCGCCAGGGCAACGAAGGAGCGGCTTCATAAGAAGCATTTCAAGGTCCTGGAGTGGCCTAGCCAGTCTCCAGATCTCAACCCCATAGAAAACCTTTGGAGGCAGTTGAAAGTCTGTGTTGCCCAGCTACAGCCCCAAAACATCCCTGCTCTAGAGGAGATCTGCATAGAGGAATGGGCCAACATACCAGCAACAGTGTGTGCCAACCTTGTGAAGACTTACAGAAAACGTTTGACCTCTGTCATTGCCAACAAAGGATATATAACAAAGTATTGAGATGAACTTTTGTTATTGACCAAATACTTATTTTCCACCATAATTTGCAAATAAATTCTTTAAAAATCAGACAATGTGATTTTCTGGATTTGTTTTCTCATTTTGTCTCTCATAGTTGAGGTCTACCTTTGATGTCAATTACAGGCCGGCCTCATCTTTTTAAGTGGGAGAACTTGCACAATTGGTGGCTGACTAAATACTTTTTTTTCCCCACTGTATCTTTTCCTTGGATTTGGGTTGGAGAATAATTTTTGCTAGCACCACAATCTTACTTGAGTGTGCGGTACCGGTGCTATTGCCCATACATATAATACAGTATAGTCAGCTCAGACAAATTTGTTCTTGTGTAATATTGCACTGTAAGGCTTGTGCCACCATGTTTGTTTCTTCTGTGCTGCTTTATCCACTACTACTATGATTATAATTCCAGTAGTTGGTGGTCAATGGTTTAGTTACGTAGAACTTTTCTAATGGCCTTCTTTATTGTCCATCATTTGGTTTATATTTGGGGAATTAGGTTAAAAATGTGACTGATATAAAAGTTGAAGACTTAACAGAAGAAGAGACATGTACAGATGTGAGCTGGATGTGTAAGGAGGAGGAAATTCTCAGAGCGGTCAGTACTGGTGAGTGATGAGTATTACATGGACTCTATCATCCCATAATGTCACATTCTAAAACATTTTGTACAATTTTATATAGTGACACAGAAGATAAGAAAGCTTTATGAATAAATACCCCGCCCCATTCTTTGATAGCACCCACATAAGAGGATCTGCCTCTCAGGGATAGCAAAGCTGGATAAAGTAAAAGGCCTAGGAGGTAGAAGACTTGGTGGAGACACAGATTTACTGGTATTGGTTTACCAAACTGTATACATACAAATGAAGCAAAACAATACAGTACAACAATATATCAGGACAATTATCATATACAGGAAAACACAATGTAAGTCTAAGAATAGAAAGTATAAAAGAAGAATCCAATGAATCAAAAACTTTTACATACAATGGGCAGGGCTTATTTCGAGGGGATAGTGCCAAGGCGGCCTGGCGGATTTATCATAATTTACACCAGAAAACTGCCATAAATTATAGCTGAAATCTATGCCAGCCCATAGGTGGGAGTTTTTGGTGAACAGACTGCAGAAGATGCACCAAGAAGAAAGACTGTATTTTTTCATACAGGGCTGAGCGATAAATCAAAAAATAACCAAAACCGAACATTAACTAGGATAACCAGTTTATTTCAGCTCAATTATTGCAATAGTTGCGAGGTTCCACCTGGAGTTTTGTTTGGACCAAACACGTCTGAATCGGAACTGCTATTATACGCTGAGTTCTGTTCAGACTCAAGAGTATAATAGAAACCACTTGCATACTGTTGTGGGAGTGGTTAATGACATAGTGAACATACCTTTCGTGTGTCAAAGTGAAATCTTGCTGCCGAGAAATTCAGCTAGTATTCCATATGCAAATGAGCTGTTTGGGCCAAACCTGCTGAAGCACCCTATTTTTGTGATCGCTACAAATTGCTGTCCGTGGGATATGTGAGTATTTATGTTTTGGGAATGGCACTTGGTTGCAGCCACAAAAGAAAATGTGTACTCCACCTGGTGTGGCCCCATCCCAAGTGCACCGTATAGCTCATTTGCATTGGAAATATGGTTGAGAAATTCAAATTTTAAGATTGATTTTTGACACAAGGAAGGTGTGTACACTGTGTCACTAACCGGCCTTACAACAACATAAAAGTGATGGGAAAACGTCTTAAAAATATCTATTTTGTAAAAGATTAAATAAAATTTGTTTGTGTTTCTAACAGATGACCGCACCAAAAACTTTGTGGGAAATGTATCTCCTGAAGTAACATATAACAATATAATAGAAGATGAAGATGGAGAACAATCATCGAAACGTCATACGACAAATATACTGTTTGTACTTCAGAGCAAAGATCTCTCTGCTGAACCCGCTAGTCACTTGGAACCTTCATCTGGCCAAACACAGGTTGTTAGACAAAGTACAGGGGGTAGAATATTTCCATGTTCTGAATGTGGGAAACATTTTAAAAAGAAATCTATTCTTTCTATGCATGAAAGAATTCACAGAAATGAGAATCCATTTTCATGTCCAGAATGTGAGAGGAGTTTTTACCATAAATCCCATCTTATTGTACATCAAAGATCTCACACAGGAGAGAAGCCATTTTCATGTTCCGAGTGTGGGAAAGGCTTTAGACAGAAATCAGAGCTTGTCCAGCATCTGAGAGTTCACACAGGAGAGAAGCCATATTTATGTTCAGAATGTGGGAAATGTTTTACACAGAAGTCAGACCTTGTTAAACACCAGAGAAGTCACACGGGGGTGAAGCCATTTTCATGTACGGAATGTGGGAAATGTTTCACTCGGACATCCCATCTTGTTGAACATCTTAGAACTCACACAGGGGAGAAGCCATATTCATGTCCAGAATGTGGGAAATGTTTTAGCCAGAAGTCAGATGCTGTTAAACATCGGAGAACTCACACAGGGGTAAAGCCGTATTCATGTTTGGAGTGCGGGAAATGTTTTGCCAGGAAATCACATGTTCTCGAACATCAGATAACTCACACAGGAGAGAAGCCATATTCATGTCCTGAGTGTGGTAAATGTTTTGTTAGGAAATCCCATCTTGTTGAACATCAGATAACTCACACAGGAGAAAATACATTCCCGTGTCCAGAATGTGGGAAGTGTTTTAGCCAGAAGTCGAAAGTTGTTAAGCATCAGAGAATTCACACTGAGGTGAAGCCATTTTCATGTCCAGAATGTGGGAAAGGTTTCACCAGGAGATCCACTCTTATTAAACATCAGAAAGCTCACACACAGGAGAAGCTGTTCTCATGTGCGGAGTGCGGGAAATGTTTCACTAGGAAGTGGTATTTTATTGAACATCAGAAAAGTCATTCTGGGCAGACACCATTTTCGTGTCTAGAATGTGGGAAATGTTTTAACCTTAAAGCCACCCTTGCTCAGCATAAGAAGAGAGTGCATTTTAAAGTTAAGATTGTAGAAAATGTCTTACCCCAGATGTAAGGTAGAGTAGTGTTAAAGTAGGTTCTCACCCCAATGACCTGGTAGTAATGAACTTCACACACCTTTTTAGGTCAGATGTTTATTAATATCTTTTATGAAGTGCAAGGCAGAAGACATGTGACACTTCGATCATGAACCTTCATTTGACATATATTGCTGCCCTGGAACTCGGTGCTACAGAGAATGTGGGAATTCAACCATAGAGAGGGCGCACAAATGTAGAGCTCCAGGAAAATTAGTAGGTTTTGGAGTGCCCGATCAGAATTTAGTTTTCAACATGACATTTTTCCTGTAGATGCACAACTCACTCCTTTCTTTATAGATCCCTTACCAAGGCAAGAAATAGGTACTTGTAGATACTGGATACATGAGAAGAACCAGAAATGTCATCATGGTTCCAAGCAATACTTGGAATGTATATTTTTCTTATTCACTTGAAGAACCGTTAAATATAATCAGTCATGAAAGTGCACGCTGCAGAATCATGTAGCACTGGGCTCCGTCATTCAAGAGATCCTGTTGTAATAGAGAACCCATCCGAATGTCTTGCATACAGTAGCACTGCACATAGGGCACATTGGTTAAAAAATTATTGATCATGGGGCACGATGTATAGTCCAGTCATCATGCCCACCTTGTATAAACAGAACCTGGTGACTGTCATATTGAATTCAGGAACATCTAGAGAAAAGATCCGTCTTACAATATGGCCTTCGGTGCTGTATCAAAATCAAAATGAAATGAGATCACAGGTATTTTGTTCTCTTGACTGTCTTCTTTTTTTGTACAGTTTACACCCTCCTTTCTTGTCTCCACTGCCAGAAGATTTCACCAATGTAAAGCCCCCTGCTTGAGACAGAAACGAACCAGTCTCCAATTTCTGAAATCCTGTCTGCACATGAATAGTAATCCTGTATCCACCTTCCTCCCTATTAGACTGTGTTAACCACTAAACATCCTAGTAGAACTTTTATACTAGTACTCTTTTATACTCAATATGAGGATGACAATTACTAAGATTACTCTTAGGTCCTGAGGTCGCTGAGGAGTATAATCCTCGAGTCACAAATCTTGGGAAAGTAGGAGTAGAAGGTTCAGTTTAGGAGTTTTTGTTGGCTTTCCTCCATCTTTTGTCTGCCTTATTGGACAAGTGGTCGTTCTCCATGTTAACTGCAGATAGATGGGTGGTGCGGCAGCAGAGTGGGAGTCACGACTGTACATTGTTCATTGGCTTTTACAATTACTTATTGAATTTAAAAAGTGTGAATAAAACCATTATTGAATAAAACATTCCTTACGTTCTTAGCAGCACAAACAATATGATGATTTCCTCCATGCCCAGGACTTACTAGCCAAAAAGACAAGATCAGATGCCAGCCAGTAAAGTAAGACAACTTCTCTGCAGCCCCACTTAGACATTAAATGATTGTTGGCAAATTTGGCCCACCAGGAAGGCCAGGTTCAAACCAGCATCTACTGTGCATGTGGTTCTCCATAGTCTCTCTCATGACAGCAGATGTCAGCTGAGATAAGGCCAGTTGGATTTCCTTTTGTTCACAGTGAGATAAGCTGCTGCTAAATATGTTATGGCAGTGGCTTTCTCCCCTCTCCTATTCAGTAAACATGACTGCTTGGCTGAGCCGAGTGTGTACAAGGGAGTCAAGGGAGATGGCTGTCAGCCAAATGCTATTTCATGTGTACATCCAGCTTTATAGCTGACTGCTCTTTCTGTGGATATATGGTACTGTTATGCTGTCAGCTTTTGAATCTGGGTATTACGAGTAAGGTTACCTACTTCTGTTATTTGTGAATGCCATCTTTCTCCTTCTGGCAGGGGTCCAGACATCTATGTTACAGTCTAGAATGATTTCTCTCAGCTGATGGTGACTAATGGGTCATTTACTTGTTATGTTGTTAGTGCATCTTAGGGCATAGCCATACAGTGTGATGTCCATTATGTGGTGGATTTCATACGGTTTCCGTGTCCATGTATTTGCAGATCCTGACCTCATGTCTAATGGCTAAGTACTAACTTTAGCTGTGGTCTTCTAGTCCCAGACAAAATTTATAGAAGGGGTTAAAATAATAAAACATGCTTACCTGTCTTAGGCCTCTGCATCCAAGCCACAGCTCCCCAGTCCATGGTACTGGACTTCTGTTCCAGTGGTGATGTGCAATGCCCCCCCACAATCACAGGCCTGGTTGACTGGTTGACCACTGGTTGACTGGAGCAGCTATCTGGGAGCCAATGCGGGTCATTGCTGGACCACTGAAAGAAGACCAATGACATAGACTGTACATCACATGACCATGGACCATATATCACATGACCAGGGTCGGACTGGCCCACCGGTGGGCCCGGACCCCCGAATATTCGTCCTCATTTTGCCAAAGCAGATGCATTAGTCAGGGTGTAACGATCACAATCAGAGGGGGTGCGACCGCGACCAGAGGGGTATGGGGCCCGTGGCCAGCTGGAGATGGCCGGGGCCCCGGACCACTATGATAGTGGTCGGGGAAAGCCTGGTTCCCCAATCACTATACATATTGTTATTGGAAAGGGGCCCTGGCATATTGCTAGGCCCCTTTCCAGTATATGGCAGCCCAGGAGAGGTGACTGAAAATAATAAATACATATACTCACCTCTCATGGGCACAGTGTTCTCTCTGGCGCTCTTCCATCATGTGACTGAGGCCTGTGATTAGGCCCCAGCGATCACATGGGGCGCGGCAGTGTAATGACGTCAGTGCGCCCCACGTGACCGCTGAGGCCCAGTCACAGGCCTCAGCAGCGATGTCTGAAGAGAGTCTGAAGACGACAGGATGAAGCAAGGATGCCAAGGAAAGGTGAGTATGAGTGTTTGTTATTTTTAATCACCTTCCCTGGGCCTCTGATTATTATACTTTGGGGTCTGAGGAGACCCCAGAGTATAATAATAGCACCGAAGCGGAGGGTGGCTGTTGGGAGCATATAATACTGTGTGGGGGTCATGTGGAGCATATAATACTGGGTGGGGGCCACTGTGGAGCATATAATATTGGGTGTGGGCCACTGTGGAGCATATAATACTGGGTGGGGGCCACTGCGGAGCATATAATACTGGGTAGGGGCCACTGTGGAGCATATAATACTGGGTGGGGGCCACTGTGGAGCATATTATACTGTGTGGGACCCCGTAACTGTCAAGAATTTACTGTAGGGAGGGGGTAGAGGGCCCTGGACAAAAGTTTGCCCCGGGGCCCACAAGACTTTAGTTACGCTACTGTCCCCAACCAATGCATTTGCATTGGCAAAATGAGGACTAATAGTGGTTAGTGGCTGGATCAGTAACCTTGGGGGCCCCAGGCTGCAGGCAACATTGTAATGATTAAAGATGGCCATCTGCTGGCGTAGCGCAGCGGCAGGAGATTGTCCCTACCTTCTTGTGGGTCCTCCCCCTGTAGCCTGGATCCTGATGGGCAGCCATTGGAACCAATCCAGTTGTAGCTTGTTACCGCAAGCATCACTGATGTACTGACGCTGTGCGCGACGGTGGGTTTCTGCATAGCAGCCCAGACCAGCAGTGTGAAAGGTAAGTACAACTTACCCACGCAAACAAAAAACATTTCCCCCTATTTTGCCCCCAAATCTTTCAATTTCACTGAACATTCTGATAACTACAACCCCCAGCAGCTCCAGATGCTCCCACCCCAGCTAATTTCCCACCATATTGTTATGCTGGTGCCTGCTCTAGGGCTCCAGCATAACAATATCTAAGTCGCAGAAACTCCAATACTGCTATAGGGGAGACCCGTGAAGGGGCCACTGTATGGGCATACAGTGGCTCCTTCAATATTCCCCCCATACAGTGGCCCCTTCACTATTCCCCCCCCCCCCACAGTGGCCCCTTCACTGGTCCCCTATTCTGCATGGGGACCATTGATGGGGCCATTATATTGTGGGGGGGGGGGGTGATGGAGGCCAATAGCCTGGGGGACATTAAAGGGGTTGTGCAGGATAACATTTTTTTTTTTTTTATTACGCTGGGGCAGGCGAAAAAAAAACAAAAACAAACTTTCTCTCCTCTCCCCAGTGCGGTTTGGTCCTGCAGTTCTGTTGTTTTCTTCCAGCTGAAGTTCCCTCTGCACGTGACTACCTGTAACATCACGTGACCCCTGAGACCAATCAGCAGCCTAAGGGAAGGGACCTGGAACGTCACAGCCAATGAGGACTTCCAGCAAAAGAAGACAGCGGAGCTGCGGGACCGGACCATGCTGTGACCTGCTGACACTGGAACATCAGGGATACATGAGTATGTTTAGTATGTTTTGTTTGTTTTTTTTTTTTGGGGGGGGTCACCTCCCCCGAACTAATTATAAAAAAGAAAAAAATTATACTGGACAACCTCTTTAAAGTGTGGCACATTAGGGGGGTGTATTAAAGTGGTTGTCCAGGCATAATTTGTTATGGTTGATCCTCAGGATAGGCCATAAATAACTGATCTGTAGGGGGCCGACCCCGGACCGATCAGCTGTACGGAGCCACTTCTGATGCCCGTCCTGTACACAATATGGGGCCGGAAGCAGAAAGCTCTGTCCACTGTATATTAGCCGGACACCTTAACTGCATATCAGCACTTATTGAAGTCAGTAGGAGCTGAGCTGCAGTGAAGGCATCTGACTGCTATACAGTGGATGGAGCTTTCTGCTTCCGGCCCTGTGTTGTGTACAGAACGGTGCCGAAAGTGGCTCCGAACAGCTGATGGGGCCGTGTGTCAGCCCCCTACTGATCAGGTATTTATGGCCTATCCTGAGCATAGGCCATAAAAAAGATTAACCCTGATTAACCCTGAACAACCCCTTTAATATGCATCACACAGGATGTTAGCCCCCATCACTTCTCCCGCACAATATAATGGCCCCATCACTGTTCCCCATATAGTAGTGAAGAGGCCACTGTATGGGGGGACCAGTAAAGTGGCCATAGAAAAATTTGGCCCAGACAACCCCTTAAAAGAGGTTGTCCATAAATTGGAGTGACTGCTGTGGCCACGGAGATGTAAAAATAAAAAAAAAAAAATTAATAAAAGCATACTCACCTGTCTCCAGCACCCTGTTGTCCCCTGCCTGTGTCTGTTTGGTCTCACGGCGGCCCCTCATTTCTGGAAATCCTGTTCCTAATTGGTCTTAGCGGTCACATGAGGTGCAGGAGTCGCTGGCATGAGACTGAATGGACACTGGCAGTGGACACAGGAGCGCCAGGGACAGGTGAGTATTCTTTTTTTATTAATTTTATTTTTTATTTTACACCTGCTGCCCGGCACATGAGTTGCTCCAATTCCTGGACAACCTCTTTAAAGGATTTATTCATCTTTCTAATATTGATGGCCTGTCTTTAGGATAGGCCATCAATATTACATCTGCGACGATACAACAGCCAGGACCTCTGCAGATCAGCTTTTCCAGGACATTTTGGCTACAGGTAATGGTAATAATTCTAGGACCACGCTGTTCACTTGCCATACAGGGTGTAGCAATGGGTTTAGGTAGTGCAGTGGTGCACATCATATGGCGGGTGAGCAGCATGGCTACCGACATGTTATTACCTTTAGCCGCCCTGTCTCGGTACCACTGATCTGCAGGGGTCCTGATGGTGGGCCCCTAGAAACAATTCCACTGGTGGGCCCAAGACATCCCAGTCTGACACTGCACATGGGAATCCACTGGGAATAAGCAGAATGAATGACAACAAGCAGAGATCTAGAAAACTGGGAGGAATTGATACCGAAAGTATATTGGAAAATTGTATAACTTTTTATTATGCAAGAAATGACATTTGTCTCTCAATTTTGGTCTGAAAATGGACAAGCCCTCTAAAACTTTTTTATTTGCTGAAGAATATATATTCTCTGCAATGAAGAAACATGCTGTGGTTTTTCTAACGAAGTGGGAGCACTATACTTGACTTTCGAGGGAACCATATTTAAGATTTCTTTCAGAAGGGATCATTCTGAGAACTATACTGAATTTCTTTCCTAAGTTACCTACTAGGATTGGTCTACAAGGAAATTCTTTTAGCATCCATCATGCATTATAAGAATATCAGCATACTTTGTCTACTTTGAGCAGTCTCAGTTTATATTGAAAGAAGCCAGTCAGTCAAAGACTCTATTCCTGCAATTTCAGGGTCCTAGGAAAGGACAGAAAACAAGTACGACCAGCAGGCACCAGTAACAATGAGCAATAGAGTTGCACAGTGGTAACAGAAAACTTGTCAACACAGTTTGATCAGGATGAGATGGGTTGCAAGCATTTAGCGCAGAGCCCCTGACAATGAGCAATTCTCCTCCAACTATGCAATAACCCCTCTAACCAAGCAAATGTCCTTTAAGTATGGGATACATCCTCAGACATGAGCTATTCTTCTACAGATAGTCAATGATTGACCTCTCCACCAAGTGTGTGATAATCCTTCAGCCACAAGTAATTCTCTACCAAGTATGGGTTAAAACTCTGTTACCACCAATCCTCCCCAAATATTCAATAACCCTCACACACTTGTCTGAGTGTTCAATAACCCCTAAGTCATGAGAAATTCTCCTTCATGACTCCAACATGAGCAATTTTACACCAAGTCTGCAACAACCTCTGTCATGAGTGGTTGCCTACCAAGTATGTGACATGAACGAATGTCCTTCAACACACAAGAACCCGTCCAATACAGATACTTGGAAGAGAATTGCTTATGTCTAAGGGGTTCTTTAATATTTAATGAAAAGTTGCTTGTATCCAAAAAAAAAAAAATCTATTAGGTATTTCTGTAATTGTATCAGCCATGCTTCACAGTAAGCAGGACTAAATTTATTATACATGCCTCCCGCTAGTCGGGACAGCAGCCAGAATCTAAGACTGCCCCACTGAGTCCAGAATAGTTGGGAGCAGTGGCGTAAATACCGGGGTAGCAGCGGGAGCGGCTGCCACAGGGCTTGGGACATTAGGGGGCCTGGCGGGCCCCTGATGTTTTTTTTTTTTTTAATAGGCCATTACCTGCTGGAGTAACACCAGCAGGTAACAAGCCCTATTTACTTACCGATCTGTACTCCTGCTCACGGCCGCCTCCGCTTCCCATTCTGCATAATAGTGTGTGCAGGGGCCACTATGGGGCATAATAGTGTGTGCAGGGGCCACTATGGGGCATAATAGTGTGTGCAGGGACCACTATGGGGAATAATAGTGTGTGCAGGGGCCACTATGGGGAATAATAGTGTGTGTAGGGGCCACTATGGGGAATAATAGGGTGTGTAGGGGCCACTATGGTGCATAATAGTGTGTGCAGAGGCCACTATGGTGCATAAAAGTGTGCGAAAGGGCTACTATGGGGAATAATAGTGTGTGTAGGGGCCACTATGGCGCATAATAGGGTGTGTAGGGGCCATTATGGGGCCTAATAGTGTGTGTGCAGGAATGTGGTTTGTGTGGGGGGGCACGGTTTCTGGGGGAGGCCCCATGTCCAATGTTCGCCTTGGGGCCCAGCCATTCCTAGTTTCGCCACTGGTTGGGAGGTATGCATATCCTGTGCCAATAGTCACAACCAACTTTTATGAGAAAATGCCTTTAAATATAAGACTGTTTTACGCATAAATGATAAAAATTGAGTCTTCAGTAGTTGTCTCTTTTAATGGCTAACTGAAAAGATGATGACAAATAACAAGTTTTTGGGACGACTTAGGGCTCTTCATCAGGCCTGGTATATACAATATCTGAAGAGTCACATATTTATACACAACAGGACATAGAAACTTATCTTGTAAATGAGACAAGTGATGTAAGACAGTGCTATCAATATAAGGAGGGAAGTAAACAGACAAGGCAGTAAATACTGGAGCAATTCATAGATGAGGAGTGTGATATTTTAATTGTCCCCTGATGGAGATCTGATCTCTGGTTGTGACGCCCCCTCCAGGTCTGAGGGCACATTCTTTAAAGAGGAGCTTTCATGTCCTCCTGCACATGCGGTTTTATATACCACTAGAAAGCCGAGAGTGCGCTGAATTTCCCGTTATGTGCGCCTGGGCTGGAGATATATCGGTGCCGTTAGTTTCAGCACCAATCTCTGCCCACTGTCAGAAGGGCATTCCTGACAGTCGAGCTGGTCTGTGAGGAACACCCCCCTGACTGTACTTGTCCATAACCCTGTACTATCAGAGGGGGCGTTCTTTACCGCCTAGCAATGACGCTGAGCTGTGAGGAACCCCCACCCAGTACAAGTCTATAGACGAGTATTGTTGAAGGGGGGGGGCGTTCCTCACAGCCCAGCGAGACTGTCAGGAATGCCCTTCTGACAGTGGGCAGAGATCGGTGCCGCTATGTCTCCAGCCCCCGGGGCACATAATGGGAAAGCCCTGAATTCAGCGCACTCTCGGCTTTCTAGCAGTATATAAAACCACATGTGCAGGAGGACATGAAAGGTCCTCTTTAAGTGATGTAGAGTGACATAAATCCATGAGACACCTACATCATCTCTGTTATGAGTTTGTCCAAGGTTGTCATGAGTTTTTTACTCCCAGGCCCTCCTGTCTCTCTGAGATTTGAAGTTTCCTTTAACCCCTTAGTGACATGTAACGTACTACTACGTCCTGGGTGCCTGGTGCTTTGCGCAAATGGATGTAATAGTACGTCACCGGCCGATGCCACCCACACTATCTGAGCGGGAGGCATCGGGAGCGGGTGTTAGCTATAACTGACAGCTAACACCCGCTCAATTAACCCCCGATCGGGGATTTTAACCCCTTGGAAGCCGTGGACAAACATGACCGTAGCATCCAAAGGTTTCCGCCATGTAAATGACCCACTCAGCACCCCCCACGGCGAGATCGGAGGGTGCCGATATTTATTATCTGCAGCCCGGGGTCTGGCCAGTGACCCCAGGCTGCCTGCAGCCCCCAGTACCTGGTTGATCCTGCTGGGACCTCAAGAAGTCAGCCTATGCATCTGTATGTATCCTGTATAGACTGCAATACATGTGTATGTATGTGTATGTCCTAAACGGACATATAAAAAAAAAAAAGTGGAAAAAAAAAAAATTTAAATGTGTATAAATCCCCCAAAATGCCCTTTTCCTATATAAAATGAATTATATATAAAAAAACCCTAAAAATTAATAAAAACAATACATATTTGGTATTGCCGCGTCTGTAACAACCCGTACAATAAAATGAAACAATATTTAGCCTGCACAGTGAATGTTGGGAAAAAAGAAATGAAAAAGAATGCCGGAAATAATGATTTTTGCCCATTTCGCCTTACAAAAAATGCTATAAAAAATTATCAAAAAGTCATATGTACCCCAAAATAGAACCAATAAGAAGCACAGGGCATTCTGCAAAATATAAGCCCTCAACCAACTCTGTCAACCGAAAAAAAAAAAATATTACGCATCTCAGAAAATGGCGATGCAAAAATAATTGATTTATGTCCCCAAATGGGTTTTTGTTCTTCAGAATTAGTAATGCATAAAAAAACAATATAAATGAGGTATCGCCGAAATCGTACCGACCTGCAGAATAAAGGTAACATGTTACTTATGCTGTACGCTACACGGAAAAACATTTAAAAGGTAAAAAGCAATACCAGGGGGGGGGGGGGGTTAATCCACCAAGCAAGATTTAATAAAATTTAGTCAATTAAGTTATAGGTACCCAAAAATGGTGTCATTACAAAATACATCTCACCCTGCAAACAAGAAGCCCTCATATGATTACATCACCAGAAAAATTAAAAAAAAAATATATATAGCTTGTACAATGTGAAGACAAAACCCCCCAAAAATCGCGAAATCATTAGAACAAAACTGGCTGCAGGAAGGGAATGTATAAGCTGTGCGAGTATATATTAGGGTACACCCCAGATTTAGAGCTTACAAGGGAAAAGAAATCAGGTGACCCCCAGAGTAACCTCCCCCCAATCATAGGAGCTACTGGGGATATAGTAGGCAATTTGATTTGTACTCCGCACAGCTTGCGTATTCACTTTTCCCCATCTGCTGTGCATTCACGTCTGGGATACTAATGCTTATTACACCCCCTGATAAATTCTTTGAGAGGGGTGCACTTTTCAAAATGGGGTCATTCCCTAGGGGATTCCACTTTTCTGGCACCTTAGAGGCTCTGCAAACATGACATGGAGTCCAGATACTAAACATCTGAAACTGCGCTCCAAAAGCCACATAGCGCTCCTTCACCTGTGTCCTGCTGTATAACCAAACTACAGTTTATGCCCACATGTATGACACTGGTGAACCCAGGATATCGTACTTAATGTCATATGTGGGTATAAACTGCTGTTTGGGAACAGCCGGGCACAGAAGGGAAGGAGCGCTATTTGGTTTTTGGAGCACAGACTTAAACGGTTTGGTTTTTGGATGCCATTGCACTTTTGCAGAGCTGAAATGCCAGTAAAGTGGAATCCCCTGACATATGACCCCATTTTGGAAACTACACCCCTGAAGGAATTTATCCAGGGGTACCAAGAGCATTTTTAACCCCCAAGTGTTGCTATAATTTTTTATCCATAAATGAATACGCAGCTGATTGTGAAAGGTGAAAATGGCAATTTTTCCAGGAATACGTCATTTCAGAGCGTAATATGTTGTACCCGGCTTGTATCAGAGATGAATGTTCCAAAAGCTGTTGTGCCCGCTTCACTGTTTTTGGAGTGTGTGTCTCTGCTGACATAAGCTGGGTACAACATATCGGGCACAGAAATGGCGTATCTATGGAAAAATTGCAATTTTCACTTTTCATCATCAGCTACGCATTAATTTCTGGAAATTAAATTAATGCAACGCTCAAGGGTTAAAAATGCTCGCTACCCCACTTGATAAATCCCTTCAGTGGTGTAGTTTCCATAATGGGGTCACATGTCTGCAGATTCCACTTTTATGGCAATTCAGGGGCTCTGCAAAAGTGGCATGATGTCCGGAAACCAAAATAGCGCTCCTTCTCTTCTGTGCCCAGCTGTGCCCAAACAGCAGTTTATACCCACATATGGCATTAAGTACGTTATCCTGGGTACACCAGTGTCGTACATGTGGGCATAAACTGCCACTTGGGCACACAGCAGGACACAGATGTGAAGGAGCGCTATGTGCTTTTGGAGAGCAGATTTAGCTTGTTGGTTTTTGGATGCCATGTCACATTTGCAGAGACCCTAAAATTGCCCCTACAAAATGGGGTCACTTCTTGGGGAATTCCTATTTATTGGCACCTCCAGGGCTCTGCAAAAACAACATGTCGTCCAGAAAGTCCCTCTAAAGCTATATTCCAAAAGCTAAAAAGCGCAGTGCTCCTTCCCTTATGAGCCCTACTGTGTGCCCAAGCAGCAGTTTTCACCCACATATATAACTTTTTTTGTACCCAAGATAGCTCACTTAATAGTTTTAGGATTAAAACTGTCAGGGGTGTAGTTTCCAAAAGGGTCACTTTTGGGTGGTTTCCATTGTATTGGTACTTTAGGGGCTCTGCAAATGAGACATGGTACCTGAAAACTATTCCAGCAAAATCTGCTTTTCAGATGCCCAGTGTCGCTCCTTCCCTTCCGTGCGCTGCTGTGTGCCCAAACATCAGTTTACACCCACTTGTGGGGTATTTCTGTGCTCGGGAGAAATTGCATAACAAACTCTGAGATGCATTTTCTCCTTTAACCCTTTGTGAATGTGTTAATTTTAGGGCTCAATTAATGTATTTGCACATCCAAATAGTCAACACCTCCTGCCGCCTCCAACTCAAGAACATCCATCGAATCCGCTCCTTCTTCACCCCTGAAACTACAAAGATGCTAGTCCATGCCCTTATAATCTCCCGCTTAGATTACTGTTACACCCTTCTCCATGGCCTTCTAGCAAATAGTCTCGCCCCCCTCCAGTCCACCCTAAACTGTGCTGCTCGCTTATTAAACCTCTCCCCCCATTCTTCATCGGCTGCTCCCCTCTGCCAATCCCTTTACTGGCTACCCGTTGCCCAGCAAATTCAAAATGTTAACGCTGACATACAAAGCCATCTACAACCTGTCCCCTCCATATATTTCTGACCTGATCTCCCGCTACCTGCCCACACGTAACCTTCGATCCTCCAAAGACCTCCTACTCTGCTCTTCACACAATCGTCTCCAAGACTTCTCCCGTGCATCCCCCATACTCTGGAACTCATTACCAAGACACATCAGACTGTCCCCCACAATCACTAGCTTCAAGAAGACCCTGAAGACTCACCTATTCAGGAAGGCCTACAACCTCCAATAACACTACTGTCACCACACCACCACCTGAGCAGCCTCTACCCCCACCTTCTGTCTCTATCCCTCTTCCCTCATAGACTGAAAGCCCTTGTGGGCAGGGCCCTCTATCCCACTGTGCGAGTTGGTCACTTTTAGAATATTAGTTATATTTTATAATATTAGTATATTTTGTGTACTGTATGTAAACCCTCAAATGTAAAGCACCATGGAATTAATGGTGCTATATAAATAAATAAATAATAATAATGTACCGTATATACTGGCGTATAAGACGACTTTTTAACCCCTTAAAATAATGGCTACAGTGGGGGGTCGTCTTATACGCCGGATATACGGGGGGCCGCACTGTGTGAGGTGTTTTTTTTCCCCGTCAGCGCGTAGAGAGCCGCTTCCTGGGACCGCCGCGCATGCGCGGCAATCCGCCTCTCACAGTCATTAGAAGAGGCTTAGTACGCGCTGACGGGGCGGCGCGCTGTATGCTAATGCAGCCGCCCCGTCACAGCGGTCGGCGTCACAGAGCTGGGGGTCACAGGCGGCACTTACAGAAGCATGTCGGATCTTCATTAATATCACAGCATGGATGCGAGGGGAAAGCTGGCGGTGCAGTAACGCCAGATTCCCCTCGCATCCATGCTGTGATATTAATGAAGAGCTTAGCTTTACCGTACATGTTTGAAACAACCTTATGTTTATAAGTGACAGTTTTGCTGCTATATACAGTACCTGCATGTCATATGCATTTGAATTAAAATTAACATGTTGAAATCAAAGCAGACTTTTTTTTCATTTGGGAGAGGGGTAGTCTTATACAGTGAGTATATACCAAATTCTATATTTTTAGGGCAGAAGTTGGGGGTCGTCTTATACGCCCAGTCGTCTTATACGCCGGCATATACGGTATTAGTGAAAAAAAATGAAATGTCTAAATCAAATGTTTTAATTCCTATGAAATACTTAAAGGGTTAACAAACTTCCCAAATGTTGTTTTGAATTATTTGAGGGGTGCAGTTTTGAAAATGAATTATGGGGGTTTCTAATAAATAGGTCTTTATAATCCCCTTCAGAACTGAAGTGGTCCCTGTTACACTTGTAAGCCTTCTAATGTCCAAAATAAATTAAAGGATGATTATAAGATGATGCCAATATAAATCAGAGATATGGTAGATAATATGTATTCATGTATTTGGGTAGTATGACTAGATAGTCATACTACTATGACTATACTATGACTAGACTAGATAGTCATACTACCCAAATGCTCTGTCTGAAAAGCAGAGCATTTCACATTTCGAAAACTGTGATTTTTTTTTTTTTTTTCAAATTTCCATCAAATTTCCTATTTTTTTATAAATAAATACAAAAATATTGATCAGTGTTTACCACTAACATGAAGCACAATGTGTCACGAAAAAACAGTCTCAAAATAACTTGTGTAAGTTAAAGTGTCTCAAAGTTTTTGCCATATAAAGTGACACATGTCAGTTTTGAAAAATGAGGCCTGGTCCTTAACGCACTTTTGGGCTGTGCCCTTAAGGGGTTAAATACCAAAATGTTCATGTCATTTATGTTGTGGTCAGAGTTACAAAGATGTGTTGGCACAAGAAGGAGATCTGTCCTCTTCTCGTTATTGTATGATGATGTGAGTTCAACATCATTCTAAGCTTCTGCCCTGTTTCACCTACATATGGACCACTAGTGGGATATTTGTACATATACAGTAAATAAGTAGACCACGTTTGGTGGGGAGCAGGTGAAGGTCCCTGGGACTTAGTAGTCCTGATTTAAGTTGAGGATCTTTATCTTGTCAGTAGTTATTATATATGGGCAGTATTTACATTTCCTCTGGTTGCAGGAAAATGTTCCTGTTATTGTTGGAGGGGACAGTGAGCTCCTGAGGGTGATGTTCCCAAGATTAGGGGCTGCCAATAACACAGGAGAGGGGGGTCTGGAAATGTTGATTTTAATCGGTCAAGATACCACAGACCTGTTAAATAAACTATCGATAATAAGTCCCCTACCAGTGGCAACCATCTTGTTAGAGATAGATCTGGGACCTCTACAGTCATGGCCAAAAGTTTTGAGAATGATACAAATATTAATTTTTACAAAGTCTACTGCTTCAGTTTTTCTAATGGCAATTTGCATATACTCCAGAATGTTATAAAGAGTGATCAGCTTAACAGCAATTACTTGCAAAGTCAATATTTGCCTAGAAAATGAACTTTATCCCCCAAAACACATTTCAACATCATTGCAGCCCTGCCTTAAAAGGACCACCTAACATCGTTTCAGTGATTGCTCCATTAACACAGGTGTGGGTGTTGATGAGGACAGGGCTGGAGATCAATCTGTCATGATTAAGTAAGAATGACACCACTGGACACTTTAAAAGGAGGCTGGTGCTTGCCATCATTGTTTCTCTTCAGTTAACCATGGTTATCTTTAAAGAAACACATGCAGTCATCATTGCACTGCACAAAAATGGCCTAACTGGGAAGAGTATTGCAGCTAGAAAGATTGCACCTCAGTCAACAATCTATCGCATCATCAAGAACTTCAAGGAGAGAGGTTCCATTGGTGCCAAAAAGGCTCCAGGGCGCCCAAGAAAGACCAGCAAGTGGCAGGACCGTCTCTTAAAAGTGTTTCAGCTGCGGGATCGGGCTACCAGCAGTGCAGAGCTTGCTGAGGAATGTCAGCAGGCAGGTGTGAGTGCATCTGCACGCACTGTGAGGCGGAGACTCTTGGAGCAAGGCCTGGTCTCAAGGAGGGTAGCAAAGAAGACACTTCTCTCCAGAAAAAACATCAGGGACAGACTGATATTCTGCAAAAGGTACAGGGAGTGGACTGCTGAGGACTGGGGTAAAGTCATTTTCTCTGATGAATCCCCTTTTCGATTGTTTGGAACATCTGGAAAACAGCTTATTCGGAGAAGAAGAGGTTAGCGCTACCACCAGTCTTGTCTCATGCCAACTGTAAAGCATCCTGAAACCATTCATGTGTGGGGTTGCTTCTCAGCCAAGGGAATCGGCTCTCTCACAGTCTTGCCTAAAAACACAGCCATGAATAAAGAATGGTACCAGAATGTCCTCCAAGAGCAGCTTCTCCCAACCGTCCAAGAGCAGTTTGGCGCTCAACAATGCCTTTTCCAGCATGATGGAGCACCTTGCCATAAAGCAAAGGTGATAACTAAATGGCTCAGGGAACAAAACATAGAGATTTTGGGTCCATGGCCTGGAAACTCCCCAGATCTTAATCCCATTGAGAACTTGTGGTCAATCATCAAGAGACGGGTGGACAAACAAAAACCAACAAATTCAGACAAAATTAAAGCATTGATTCTGCAAGAATTGACTGCTATCAGTCAGGATTTGGTCCAGAAGTTGATTGAGAGCATGCCAGGGAGAATTGCAGAGGTCCTGAAGAAGAAGGGTCAACACTGCAAATATTGACTTGCTGCATTAACTCATTCTAACTGTCAATATAAGCTTCTGTTACTCATAATATGAATGCAATTATATTTCTGTATGTGATAAAAACATCTGACAAACACACATAAAAACCAGAGGGCAGCAGATCATGTGAAAATAGAATATTTGTGTCATTCTCAAAACTTTTGGCCATGACTGTACAGTCGCGACAATGAGGTTGCCAGTCTTTTCCTTACACGTGCAGTATTATTGTGTGTTTCCCTTTTAAGGTCTGCTTGTTTGTCTGTCCCGAGTCTTTATTAGTCCACTTCCGTCTCGTTTTCACTGCTGGCTATACAGTTCTCTGGTGGTTTAGCTGTCTGTTCCTATACCTGCTCATTTGTTTGTATATGACTTCTGGCCCGTTATCTGACCTCGTATATGCCTGCCAATTCTGTCTCTATGCTCCTCTCAGTTACAAACCTTGCTTGCCTCCTAGACTTCTCTCCGCTGATCCCGACTTTGTACAACGCCAATTTCACGTTGCCAACCGGACTGTCGACCATTCTTCTGCCTAGTCCTCCTGTACTTCACTGCCCTCTTGTTACCGACCGGACCGACGACCACGATATTCACTCTGCCATCTTGCCTGACGCCTGAAGCCACCTCCTGCTTCCACGGACATTTCCAGACCGCCAGTCAACTCCAGCACTATTCTGGTGAGTGGTTCTAGTCTCCTGGGTCTGCTTTTACCTGTGGTGCTCCGTGCACTCAGTGCTGTCACACCTGATGCAAATCCCGGCTGAAGGAATCTGCCAAGTTCATCCCCACCACTAGGGGCTTTGGTGAACTCATCCAGAGGCTGGCTTTGCCTCAGTTGAGGGGTGCGGAGTGTTTGGGGCTCTCTGACCATAGTTTTCAGTTATACCTGGTTTCTGGAACTAATTAGACCGATCTTAGTTTACTGTATTTGCTCATAACACATCTTGGCTGAATGGTTTACAAGCTTGCCAGGTCTTCATGGAAAAGCAAGGTATGAACACTGAACCTGTGGTAAGTTTCTCCTCACCCACAATTACTTCTCCTTTGCCATGGCCAAGCTTGAGAGTGACTACCTGTCCATCTGCACCACCAGGTGTCTGACCTACTATTGTTTCATTGACGATATTCTAATCTTCTGGACGGGGTCTGAGCAACAGCTGAAAACCTTCCATGAGCATTTCAATCAGTTTTCTTCCACTACCAACTTGACACTCGGCTACTCCTTTACTGAAATAAACTTTCTGGACAGTCCTCAAGATACAGAACAAAATTCAGACATCACTGGACCAGATGCCAATTGACTGCCTAACATACCTCAGATGGGACAGTTTTCATCTGAAACTCCATTGCGTACAGCCAAGCAATCAGATACCACCGTATATGTTCTGACCCTGTAGATATGGAAAAACATCATGGTGTCCTCAAAAAGATATTCTTGAATCAGCGGGTACCAACCAGAAACAGCTGAAAACCAAATTGCAAGAGCCACCAATTGGGTCCACTTACAATCCTCACCTTGAGATGCTGAGAGGAATCACATGGAAACTACATCCACTGTTACAAAAAGATGAATGTTTAAAAGCAAAATCTCCAAACACCCTTCTCCTGTGTTATAGGCAGCCCCTATCTCAGGAACATCATCCTCAGAAGCTCACGGTCCCCTCCAAAAATAAAAGGAATATTTCCCTGCAACCAGAGGAAATGTAAAACCTGCCCATACATAATAACCAACGACAAGATAAAGAACCCCACCTCTGATCAGAACTACAAAATCCCTGGTACCCTCACCTGCACCACACTGAATGTGGTCTACTTATTTATATGCAGAAATGTCCAACTGGTGGTCTGTATGTAGTAATGTCCTACTGGTGGCCTGTATGTAGTAATGGCCTATTGGTGGTCTGTATGTAGTAATGTCCTACTGGTGGTCTGTATGTAGAATGTCCTACTGGTGGTCTATATGTAGTAATGTGGTACTGGTGGTCTGTATATAGTAATGTTCTACTGGTGGTCTATATGAAGTAATGCTCTACTGGTGGTCTGTATATAATAATGTCCTACTGGTGGTCTGTATATAGTAATGTGCTACTGGTGGTCTGTATATAGAAATGTCCTACTTGTGGTCTGTATATAGAAATGTCCTACTGGTGGTCTGTATATAGTAATGTGCTACTGGTGGTCTATATGAAGTAATGTCCTACTGGTGGTCTATATGAAGTAATGTCCTACTGGTGGTCTGTATGAAGTAATGTCCTACTGGTGGTCTGTATATAGTAATGTCCTACTGGTGGTCTGTATATAGTAATGTGCTAATGGTGGTCTATATGAAGTAATGTCCTACTGGTGGTCTGTATGAAGTAATGTCCTACAGGTGGTCTATATGAAGTAATGTCCTACTGGTGTTCTATATGTAGTAATGTGGTACTGGTGGTCTGTATATAGTAATGTTCTACTGGTGGTCTATATGAAGTAATGTTCTACTGGTGGTCTGTATATAGTAATCTCCTACTGGTGGTCTACATGAAGTAATGCTCTACTGGTGGTCTGTATATAGTAATCTCCTACTGGTGGTCTATATGAAGTAATGCTCTACTGGTGGTCTGTATATAGTAATGTCCTACTGGTGGTCTGTATATAGTAATGTGCTACTGGTGGTCTGTATATAGAAATGTCCTACTGGTGGTCTGTATGAAGTAATGTCCTACTGGTGGTCTGTATATAGTAATGTGCTACTGGTGGTCTATATGAAGTAATGTCCTACTGGTGGTCTGTATATAGAAATGTCCTACTGGTGGTCTGTATGAAGTAATGTCCTACTAGTGGTCTGTATATAGTAATGTCCTACTGGTGGTCTGTATATAGTAATGTCCTACTGGTGGTCTGTATATAGTAATGTGCTAATGGTGGTCTATATGAAGTAATGTCCTACTGGTGGTCTGTATATAGTAATGTGCTACTGGTGGTCTGTATGAAGTAATGTCCTACTGGTGGTCTGTATATAGTAATGTCCTACTGGTGGTCTGTATATAGAAATGTCCTACTGGTGGTCTGTATGAAGTAATGTCCTACTGGTGGTCTGTATATAGTAATGTCCTACTGGTGGTCTGTATATTGTAATGTCCTACTGGTGGTCTGTATATAGTAATGTCCTACTGGTGGTCTGTATATAGTAATGTCCTACTGGTGGTCTGTATGTAGTAATGTTGTACTGGTGGTCTGTATATAGTAATGTCCTACTGGTGGTCTGTATATAGTAATGTCCTACTGGTGGTCTATATGAAGTAATGTCCTACTGGTGGTCTGTATATAGTAATGTCCTACTGGTGGTCTATATGAAGTAATGTCCTACTGGTGGTCTGTATATAGTAATGTCCTACTGGTGGTCTGTATATAGAAATGTCCTACTGGTGGTCTGTATGAAGTAATGTCCTACTGGTGGTCTATATGAAGTAATGTCCTACTGGTGGTCTATATGTAGTAATGTCCTACTGGTGGTCTGTATATAGAAATGTCCTACTGGTGGTCTGTATGAAGTAATGTCCTACTGGTGGTCTGTATATAGAAATGTCCTACTGGTGGTCTATATGAAGTAATGTCCTACTGGTGGTCTGTATATAGTAATGTGCTACTGGTGGTCTGTATATAGTAATGTCCTACTGGTGGTCTGTATATAGTAATGTGCTACTGGTGGTCTATATGAAGTAATGTCCTACTGGTGGTCTGTATATAGTAATGTGCTACTGGTGGTCTATATGAAGTAATGTCCTACTGGTGGTCTGTATATAGTAATGTCCTACTAGTGGTCTGTATATAGAAATGTCCTACTGGTGGTCTGTATGAAGTAATGTCCTACTGGTGGTCTATATGAAGTAATGTCCTACTGGTGGTCTATATGTAGTAATGTCCTACTGGTGGTCTGTATATAGAAATGTCCTACTGGTGGTCTGTATAAAGTAATGTCCTACTGGTGGTCTGTATACAGAAATGTCCTACTGGTGGTCTATATGAAGTAATGTCCTACTGGTGGTCTGTATATAGTAATGTCCTACTGGTGGTCTATATGAAGTAATGTCCTACTGGTGGTCTGTATATAGTAATGTCCTACTGGTGGTCTGTATATAGAAATGTCCTACTGGTGGTCTGTATGAAGTAATGTCCTACTGGTGGTCTATATGAAGTAATGTCCTACTGGTGGTCTGTATATAGTAATGTTCTACTGGTGGTCTGTATATAGAAATGTCCTACTGGTGGTCTGTATTAAGTAATGTCCTACTGGTGGTCTGTATGAAGTAATGTCCTACTGGTGGTCTGTATATAGTAATGTGCTACTGGTGGTCTGTATATAGTAATGTGCTACTGGTGGTCTGTATATAGTAATGTCCTACTGGTGGTCTGTATATAGTAATGTCCTACTGGTGGTCTGTATGAAGTAATGTCCTACTGGTGGTCTATGTGTAGTAATGTCGTACTGGTGGTCTGTATATAGTAATGTGCTACTGGTGGTCTGTATATAGTAATGTCCTACTGGTGGTCTGTATATAGTAATGTGCTACTGGTGGTCTGTATATAGTAATGTCCTACTGGTGGTCTGTATATAGAAATGTCCTACTGGTGGTCTGTATATAGAAATGTCCTACTGGTGGTCTATATGAAGTAATGTCCTACTGGTGGTCTATATGAAGTAATGTCCTACTGGTGGTCTGTATATAGTAATGTCCTACTGGTGGTCTGTATATAGAAATGTCCTACTGGTGGTCTGTATGAAGTAATGTCGTACTGGTGGTCTGTATATAGTAATGTGCTACTGGTGGTCTGTATATAGTAATGTCCTACTGGTGGTCTGTATATAGTAATGTGCTACTGGTGGTCTGTATATAGTAATGTCCTACTGGTGGTCTGTATATAGAAATGTCCTACTGGTGGTCTGTATATAGAAATGTCCTACTGGTGGTCTATATGAAGTAATGTCCTACTGGTGGTCTATATGAAGTAATGTCCTACTGGTGGTCTGTATATAGTAATGTGCTACTGGTGGTCTGTATATAGTAATTTCCTACTTATGGTCTGTATATAGTAATGTGCTACTGGTGGTCTATATGAAGTAATGTCCTACTGGTGGTCTGTATATAGTAATGTGCTACTGGTGGTCTATATGAAGTAATGTCCTACTGGTGGTCTGTATATAGAAATGTCCTACTGGTGGTCTGTATGAAGTAATGTCCTACTGGTGGTGTATATGAAGTAATGTCCTACTGGTGGTCTATATGTAGTAATGTCCTACTGGTGGTCTGTATATAGAAATGTCCTACTGGTGGTCTGTATGAAGTAATGTCCTACTGGTGGTCTGTATATAGAAATGTCCTACTGGTGGTCTGTATTAAGTAATGTCCTACTGGTGGTCTGTATGAAGTAATGTCCTACTGGTGGTCTGCATATAGTAATGTGCTACTGGTGGTCTGTATATAGTAATGTCCTACTGGTGGTCTGTATATAGTAATGTGCTACTGGTGGTCTGTATATAGTAATGTCCTACTGGTGGTCTGTATATAGTAATGTGCTACTGGTGGTCTGTATGAAGTAATGTCCTACTGGTGGTCTATGTGTAGTAATGTCGTACTGGTGGTCTATATGAAGTAATGTCCTACTGGTGGTCTGTATATAGTAATGTCCTACTGGTGGTCTATATGAAGTAATGTCCTACTGGTGGTCTGTATATAGTAATGTGCTACTGGTGGTCTGTATGAAGTAATGTCCTACTGGTGGTCTGTATATAGTAATGTCCTACTGGTGGTCTGTATATAGAAATGTCCTACTGGTGGTCTGTATGAAGTAATGTCCTACTGGTGGTCTGTATATAGTAATGTCCTACTGGTGGTCTGTATATTGTAATGTCCTACTGGTGGTCTGTATATAGTAATGTCCTACTGGTGGTCTGTATATAGTAATGTCCTACTGGTGGTCTGTATGTAGTAATGTTGTACTGGTGGTCTGTATATAGTAATGTCCTACTGGTGGTCTGTATATAGTAATGTCCTACTGGTGGTCTATATGAAGTAATGTCCTACTGGTGGTCTGTATATAGTAATGTCCTACTGGTGGTCTATATGAAGTAATGTCCTACTGGTGGTCTGTATATAGTAATGTCCTACTGGTGGTCTGTATATAGAAATGTCCTACTGGTGGTCTGTATGAAGTAATGTCCTACTGGTGGTCTATATGAAGTAATGTCCTACTGGTGGTCTATATGTAGTAATGTCCTACTGGTGGTCTGTATATAGAAATGTCCTACTGGTGGTCTGTATGAAGTAATGTCCTACTGGTGGTCTGTATATAGAAATGTCCTACTGGTGGTCTATATGAAGTAATGTCCTACTGGTGGTCTGTATATAGTAATGTGCTACTGGTGGTCTGTATATAGTAATGTCCTACTGGTGGTCTGTATATAGTAATGTGCTACTGGTGGTCTATATGAAGTAATGTCCTACTGGTGGTCTGTATATAGTAATGTGCTACTGGTGGTCTATATGAAGTAATGTCCTACTGGTGGTCTGTATATAGTAATGTCCTACTAGTGGTCTGTATATAGAAATGTCCTACTGGTGGTCTGTATGAAGTAATGTCCTACTGGTGGTCTATATGAAGTAATGTCCTACTGGTGGTCTATATGTAGTAATGTCCTACTGGTGGTCTGTATATAGAAATGTCCTACTGGTGGTCTGTATAAAGTAATGTCCTACTGGTGGTCTGTATACAGAAATGTCCTACTGGTGGTCTATATGAAGTAATGTCCTACTGGTGGTCTGTATATAGTAATGTCCTACTGGTGGTCTATATGAAGTAATGTCCTACTGGTGGTCTGTATATAGTAATGTCCTACTGGTGGTCTGTATATAGAAATGTCCTACTGGTGGTCTGTATGAAGTAATGTCCTACTGGTGGTCTATATGAAGTAATGTCCTACTGGTGGTCTGTATATAGTAATGTTCTACTGGTGGTCTGTATATAGAAATGTCCTACTGGTGGTCTGTATTAAGTAATGTCCTACTGGTGGTCTGTATGAAGTAATGTCCTACTGGTGGTCTGTATATAGTAATGTGCTACTGGTGGTCTGTATATAGTAATGTGCTACTGGTGGTCTGTATATAGTAATGTCCTACTGGTGGTCTGTATATAGTAATGTCCTACTGGTGGTCTGTATGAAGTAATGTCCTACTGGTGGTCTATGTGTAGTAATGTCGTACTGGTGGTCTGTATATAGTAATGTGCTACTGGTGGTCTGTATATAGTAATGTCCTACTGGTGGTCTGTATATAGTAATGTGCTACTGGTGGTCTGTATATAGTAATGTCCTACTGGTGGTCTGTATATAGAAATGTCCTACTGGTGGTCTGTATATAGAAATGTCCTACTGGTGGTCTATATGAAGTAATGTCCTACTGGTGGTCTATATGAAGTAATGTCCTACTGGTGGTCTGTATATAGTAATGTGCTACTGGTGGTCTGTATGAAGTAATGTCCTACTGGTGGTCTGTATACAGAAATGTCCTACTGGTGGTCTATATGAAGTAATGTCCTACTGGTGGTCTGTATATAGTAATGTCCTACTGGTGGTCTATATGAAGTAATGTCCTACTGGTGGTCTGTATATAGTAATGTCCTACTGGTGGTCTGTATATAGAAATGTCCTACTGGTGGTCTGTATGAAGTAATGTCCTACTGGTGGTCTATATGAAGTAATGTCCTACTGGTGGTCTGTATATAGTAATGTTCTACTGGTGGTCTGTATATAGAAATGTCCTACTGGTGGTCTGTATTAAGTAATGTCCTACTGGTGGTCTGTATGAAGTAATGTCCTACTGGTGGTCTGTATATAGTAATGTGCTACTGGTGGTCTGTATATAGTAATGTGCTACTGGTGGTCTGTATATAGTAATGTCCTACTGGTGGTCTGTATATAGTAATGTCCTACTGGTGGTCTGTATGAAGTAATGTCCTACTGGTGGTCTATGTGTAGTAATGTCGTACTGGTGGTCTGTATATAGTAATGTGCTACTGGTGGTCTGTATATAGTAATGTCCTACTGGTGGTCTGTATATAGTAATGTGCTACTGGTGGTCTGTATATAGTAATGTCCTACTGGTGGTCTGTATATAGAAATGTCCTACTGGTGGTCTGTATATAGAAATGTCCTACTGGTGGTCTATATGAAGTAATGTCCTACTGGTGGTCTGTATGAAGTAATGTCCTACTGGTGGTCTGTATATAGTAATGTCCTACTGGTGGTCTGTATATAGAAATGTCCTACTGGTGGTCTGTATGAAGTAATGTCGTACTGGTGGTCTGTATATAGTAATGTGCTACTGGTGGTCTGTATATAGTAATGTCCTACTGGTGGTCTGTATATAGTAATGTGCTACTGGTGGTCTGTATATAGTAATGTCCTACTGGTGGTCTGTATATAGAAATGTCCTACTGGTGGTCTGTATATAGAAATGTCCTACTGGTGGTCTATATGAAGTAATGTCCTACTGGTGGTCTATATGAAGTAATGTCCTACTGGTGGTCTGTATATAGTAATGTGCTACTGGTGGTCTGTATATAGTAATGTCCTACTTATGGTCTGTATATAGTAATGTGCTACTGGTGGTCTATATGAAGTAATGTCCTACTGGTGGTCTGTATATAGTAATGTGCTACTGGTGGTCTATATGAAGTAATGTCCTACTGGTGGTCTGTATATAGAAATGTCCTACTGGTGGTCTGTATGAAGTAATGTCCTACTGGTGGTGTATATGAAGTAATGTCCTACTGGTGGTCTATATGTAGTAATGTCCTACTGGTGGTCTGTATATAGAAATGTCCTACTGGTGGTCTGTATGAAGTAATGTCCTACTGGTGGTCTGTATATAGAAATGTCCTACTGGTGGTCTGTATTAAGTAATGTCCTACTGGTGGTCTGTATGAAGTAATGTCCTACTGGTGGTCTGCATATAGTAATGTGCTACTGGTGGTCTGTATATAGTAATGTCCTACTGGTGGTCTGTATATAGTAATGTGCTACTGGTGGTCTGTATATAGTAATGTCCTACTGGTGGTCTGTATATAGTAATGTGCTACTGGTGGTCTGTATGAAGTAATGTCCTACTGGTGGTCTATGTGTAGTAATGTCGTACTGGTGGTCTATATGAAGTAATGTCCTACTGGTGGTCTGTATATAGTAATGTCCTACTGGTGGTCTATATGAAGTAATGTCCTACTGGTGGTCTGTATATAGTAATGTGCTACTGGTGGTCTGTATGAAGTAATGTCCTACTGGTGGTCTGTATATAGTAATGTCCTACTGGTGGTCTGTATATAGAAATGTCCTACTGGTGGTCTGTATGAAGTAATGTCCTACTGGTGGTCTGTATATAGTAATGTCCTACTGGTGGTCTGTATATTGTAATGTCCTACTGGTGGTCTGTATATAGTAATGTCCTACTGGTGGTCTGTATATAGTAATGTCCTACTGGTGGTCTGTATGTAGTAATGTTGTACTGGTGGTCTGTATATAGTAATGTCCTACTGGTGGTCTGTATATAGTAATGTCCTACTGGTGGTCTATATGAAGTAATGTCCTACTGGTGGTCTGTATATAGTAATGTCCTACTGGTGGTCTATATGAAGTAATGTCCTACTGGTGGTCTGTATATAGTAATGTCCTACTGGTGGTCTGTATATAGAAATGTCCTACTGGTGGTCTGTATGAAGTAATGTCCTACTGGTGGTCTATATGAAGTAATGTCCTACTGGTGGTCTATATGTAGTAATGTCCTACTGGTGGTCTGTATATAGAAATGTCCTACTGGTGGTCTGTATGAAGTAATGTCCTACTGGTGGTCTGTATATAGAAATGTCCTACTGGTGGTCTATATGAAGTAATGTCCTACTGGTGGTCTGTATATAGTAATGTGCTACTGGTGGTCTGTATATAGTAATGTCCTACTGGTGGTCTGTATATAGTAATGTGCTACTGGTGGTCTATATGAAGTAATGTCCTACTGGTGGTCTGTATATAGTAATGTGCTACTGGTGGTCTATATGAAGTAATGTCCTACTGGTGGTCTGTATATAGTAATGTCCTACTAGTGGTCTGTATATAGAAATGTCCTACTGGTGGTCTGTATGAAGTAATGTCCTACTGGTGGTCTATATGAAGTAATGTCCTACTGGTGGTCTATATGTAGTAATGTCCTACTGGTGGTCTGTATATAGAAATGTCCTACTGGTGGTCTGTATAAAGTAATGTCCTACTGGTGGTCTGTATACAGAAATGTCCTACTGGTGGTCTATATGAAGTAATGTCCTACTGGTGGTCTGTATATAGTAATGTCCTACTGGTGGTCTATATGAAGTAATGTCCTACTGGTGGTCTGTATATAGTAATGTCCTACTGGTGGTCTGTATATAGAAATGTCCTACTGGTGGTCTGTATGAAGTAATGTCCTACTGGTGGTCTATATGAAGTAATGTCCTACTGGTGGTCTGTATATAGTAATGTTCTACTGGTGGTCTGTATATAGAAATGTCCTACTGGTGGTCTGTATTAAGTAATGTCCTACTGGTGGTCTGTATGAAGTAATGTCCTACTGGTGGTCTGTATATAGTAATGTGCTACTGGTGGTCTGTATATAGTAATGTGCTACTGGTGGTCTGTATATAGTAATGTCCTACTGGTGGTCTGTATATAGTAATGTCCTACTGGTGGTCTGTATGAAGTAATGTCCTACTGGTGGTCTATGTGTAGTAATGTCGTACTGGTGGTCTGTATATAGTAATGTGCTACTGGTGGTCTGTATATAGTAATGTCCTACTGGTGGTCTGTATATAGTAATGTGCTACTGGTGGTCTGTATATAGTAATGTCCTACTGGTGGTCTGTATATAGAAATGTCCTACTGGTGGTCTGTATATAGAAATGTCCTACTGGTGGTCTATATGAAGTAATGTCCTACTGGTGGTCTATATGAAGTAATGTCCTACTGGTGGTCTGTATATAGTAATGTCCTACTGGTGGTCTGTATATAGAAATGTCCTACTGGTGGTCTGTATGAAGTAATGTCGTACTGGTGGTCTGTATATAGTAATGTGCTACTGGTGGTCTGTATATAGTAATGTCCTACTGGTGGTCTGTATATAGTAATGTGCTACTGGTGGTCTGTATATAGTAATGTCCTACTGGTGGTCTGTATATAGAAATGTCCTACTGGTGGTCTGTATATAGAAATGTCCTACTGGTGGTCTATATGAAGTAATGTCCTACTGGTGGTCTATATGAAGTAATGTCCTACTGGTGGTCTGTATATAGTAATGTGCTACTGGTGGTCTGTATATAGTAATGTCCTACTTATGGTCTGTATATAGTAATGTGCTACTGGTGGTCTATATGAAGTAATGTCCTACTGGTGGTCTGTATATAGTAATGTGCTACTGGTGGTCTATATGAAGTAATGTCCTACTGGTGGTCTGTATATAGAAATGTCCTACTGGTGGTCTGTATGAAGTAATGTCCTACTGGTGGTGTATATGAAGTAATGTCCTACTGGTGGTCTATATGTAGTAATGTCCTACTGGTGGTCTGTATATAGAAATGTCCTACTGGTGGTCTGTATGAAGTAATGTCCTACTGGTGGTCTGTATATAGAAATGTCCTACTGGTGGTCTGTATTAAGTAATGTCCTACTGGTGGTCTGTATGAAGTAATGTCCTACTGGTGGTCTGCATATAGTAATGTGCTACTGGTGGTCTGTATATAGTAATGTCCTACTGGTGGTCTGTATATAGTAATGTGCTACTGGTGGTCTGTATATAGTAATGTCCTACTGGTGGTCTGTATATAGTAATGTGCTACTGGTGGTCTGTATGAAGTAATGTCCTACTGGTGGTCTATGTGTAGTAATGTCGTACTGGTGGTCTGTATATAGTAATGTGCTGCTGGTGGTCTGTATATAGAAATGTCCTACTGGTGGTCTGTATGAAGTAATGTCCTACTGGTGGTCTGTATATAGAAATGTCCTACTGGTGGTCTGTATATAGAAATGTCCTACTGGTGGTCTATATGAAGTAACGTCCTACTGGTGGTCTATATGAAGTAATGTCCTACTGGTGGTCTATATGAAGTAATGTCCTACTGGTGGTCTGTATATAGTAATGTCCTACTGGTGGTCTGTATATAGTAATGTGCTACTGGTGGTCTGTATATAGTAATGTCCTACTGGTGGTCTGTATATAGTAATGTCCTACTGGTGGTCTGTATGAAGTAATGTCCTACTGGTGGTCTGTATATAGTAATGTCCTACTGGTGGTCTGTATGTAGGTGAAACAGGGCAGAATCTTAGAATGATGTTGAACTCACATCATCATACAATAAGGAGGACTGATCTTGCTGTGTCAAAACATTTCTGTAACTCAGATCACAACATAAATAACTTGAACATTTTGGTAGTTAAAGGAGACTTCAACTCTCACTTTGTATCTTTTATGTATCCTGATCAATACGGCACAAACTGCCTATCCGGTCCTAACTGCTTATATGATGACATGTTATCTAATGAGCACCTAGAGAGACCTGCACAGCTAGTACAGCAGCACTGCCAACCCCGCCCACAACTGGTCACATGCCCGTGATGTCATCTAAAGGTCCTAAACACACTAAGATGGAACTGACTGATCACATGACTGTAACATCATCAAAGGTCCTTCAGTCACCAGGATGTAACATCTGCAGGTAAAATATAGTAAGGGTATGTTGTCATTGTGTATATAGTACAGTGGTGTATATAATGTTTGTATTATATATGGCTGTGTACCTATAGATAATTATATAATTGTCTGTATAGTATGTAATGTACTGTAGATATCTATAATGTGTATATATAGTACATGGTTGTATACTACAGTATGTATATATGTATATAAATGTAGTATAGGTGTATGTATATATATATATATATATATATATATATATATATATAAGTACAGTGTCTATACATAGTACATGATATTAGTATAATATGGTGTATATCTATAGACATGTAGTTTAGGCACCTGTGTGTGTGTGTGTATGTATATATATATATATACACACAATGGGGAAAAAAAAGTATTTAGTCAGCCACCAATTGTGCAAGTTCTCCCACTTAAAAAGATGAGGCGACCTGTAATTGACATCATAGGTAGACCTCAACTATGAGAGACAAAATGAGAAAACAAATCCAGAAAATCACATTGTCTGATTTTTATAGAATTTATTTGCAAATTATAGTGGAAAATAAGTATTTGGTCAGAAGTTCATCTCAATACTTTGTTATATATCCTTTGTTGGCAATGACAGAGGTGAAACGTTTTCTGTAAGTCTTCACAAGGTTGGCACACACTGTTGCTGGTATGTTGGCCCATTCCTCCATGCAGATCTCCTCTAGAGCAGGGATGTTTTGGGGCTGCCGCTGGGCAACACGGACTTTCAACTCCCTCCAAAGGTTTTCTATGGGGTTGAGATCTGGAGACTGGCTAGGCCACTCCAGGACCTTGAAATGCTTCTTACGAAGCCGCTCCTTCGTTGCCCTGGCGGTGTGCTTGGGATCACTGTCATGCTGAAAGACCCAGCAAACATTTCATCTTCAATGCCCTTGCTGATGGAAGGAGGTTTGCACTCAAAATCTCACCATACATGGCCGCATTCATTCTTTCATGTACACGGTTCAGTCGTCCTGCTCCCTTTGCAGAGAAACAGCCCCAAAGCATGATGTTGCCACCCCCATGCTTCACAGTAGGTATGGTGTTCTTTGGATGCAACTCAGCATTCACTCTCCTCCAAACACGACGAGTTGTGTTTCTACCAAACAGTTCTACTTTGGTTTCATCTGACCATATGACATTCTCCCAATACTCTTCTGGAACATCCAAATGCTCTCTAGCAAACTTCAGACGGGCCCGGATATGTACTGGCTTAAGCAGGGGGACACGTCTGGCACTGCCGGATCTGAGTCCCTAGCGGCGTAGTGTGTTACTGACGGTAGCCTTTGTTACGTTAGTCCCAGCTTTCTGCAGGTCATTCACTAGGTCCCCCCGTGTGGTTCTGGGATTTTTGCTCACCGTTCTTGTGATCATTTTGACCCCACAGGGTGAGATCTTGCGTGGAGCCCCTGATGGAGGGAGATTATCAGTGGTCTTGTATGTCTTCCATTTTCTAATTATTGCTCCCACAGTTGATTTCTTCACACCAAGCTGCTTGCCTATTGCAGATTCAGTCTTCCCAGCCTGGTGCAGGGCTACAATTTTGTTTCTGGTGTCCTTCCACAGCTCTTTGGTCTTCACCATATTGGAGTTTGGAGTGTGACTGTTTGAGGTTGTGGACAGACAATGTGATTTTCTGTATTTGTTTTCTCATTTTGTCTCTCATAGTTGAGGTCTACCTATGATGACAATTACAGGCCGGCCTCATCTTTTTAAGTGGGAGAACTTGCAGAATTGGTGGCTGACTAAATACTTTTTTTCCCCACTGTATAGTACAGTGTCTATACTATTATAGGCACCTGTGTGTGTGTGTGTGCATATGTGTATATATATATATATATATATATATATATATATATATATAGTACAGTGTCTATACATAGCACATGATATCAATATAATATAGTTTGTATATATTGTAATTGTATTACGGTATTTATAGAGTATATCTATATGATGCAGGTTTATATATGATGTAATAATAACTTTTTATATACCCCCGCCACAGAGTAATAAATGAATCAACATAACAAGCAATAGGAGTGAGGGCCCTTCTCACAAGAGCTAACAATCTATGAGGAAGAAGAAGGGACAAAAGAGGTAAGAGTGCTTGTACAATGGTCCAGCGATCCAACGTCTGTGTCTGTGTATGTACAGATACAAAGGGCATTGACATGCAGGGTTGCTGAGGAATAACCTTTGTAATAAACTGACTTCATTTTTATATTGGAAGCCTGGTTTAAATATCTAGGTATAAGAAGCAAAACTAACAGACAACCCGCTATTAACCCCTTATGGACACACAAATAAATACATTAAAGCATACATGCAGTTACATAAATTAATTCAGACATACATACATAAATGAGACTGCAGAGAGTGTGTCCCCTAATAAACGAGACCGCTGGGAAAGTGCCTCCTTTAAAAACTAGACCACAAGATTCCTAGGAGAGTGCCCCCTCAAACAAGACTTCAGAGAGACAGTGTGACAAATTCTGTTTACTGCCCTACGTGATGGGAAAATTAAGAAGCTGATGGTTGGAGAGACTCTTAGTGTCATCAAAAAGAGAAATGTCCATTTGTATCTACTATAATCTTCATTTATACCTTCCTACTGAAGAGCTAGTATACTTCATATAGGATGGTCTTCCTGGCATTGTATGTCTTCTTCTCCATTCCTCCTCAGGTTAATTAAGCAAGAAAATAAAACTAACCTATGAAGGATTAAGAAGGACCAGAAGCAGATGGCGGAGAGAATATTAAACTTCACCTTAGAGATCATTTACCTGCTAACTGGAGAGGTGAGGGATTCTGGGACATGTAATGTCTTGTATCTCTTCATAAAGCAAGGACATGACTGGAGAGGTGAAGGGAATGTATAAAGTGATATCATTGTCTCTCTCCATGTACAGGATTACATACTAGTGAAGAAGGTATCTGAGGAGGATGAAGGATGGGGCAGGAACCAGGATCCTATCACCGTGTCTCCACCTCACTCACTGACACATGAGAGAAATCGCTATCAGGGGATCCTGGACCTGACCAACAAGATGACTGAGCTGCTGACTGGAGAGGTGAGCGCTGCTGGAACTTTATATGGCTATCACAGCCAAAGTGTGATGTAAAATATCAAGCCATTCAAGCTTGGCCCTTGTCAAGACCTGGTTGACTCCCTGCTTGGAGACTTGGGTCATTTGCTGATCTCCGAGATAAATTCTCCATTCCACGTGTTTACGGATGATGCCATTTGAAAGAATATGCTTAAAATGCACTGGAAGTAGGGGTCTGATCTCTGACTTATATAGCTTGTTATTATTGTTATTACATTTTGACTATCCTCCATATTATCAACACTCTTACATGCTTCATTGGGATCAATGGATTGGGAGACTGATGCCATACTCCTTATGGCAGGTTATTTGGTCCAGAGCTTCTAAAAGGTCTCTATGCTCCCTTTATAAAGAAAATCAATAAAAGTTGTTTATATGGTACCACACGCCTTCATAGGCTGAACCCGGCTATCCCTAATGTATGCTGGCGATGTAATAGCACTGACCACTCCTTGTACCATTTTTTTGGGGAATGTTCGCTTGTTTGTTTGTTTTTTTGGAGAGAGGTTGAGCGTGTGGTGACTACAGTACTAGGGGTACCATTCCACAGGATTCAATGATATACCTACTTAATGTGCCAGGCTGCTCCTCCATATTCTGGCTGCTGCTAAATGTTTGATTGCTCTTCCCTGGTGCCATAGGCATCTCCCTCCCACATAGATTTATATGCCTGCATTCAAGACCTGCATTCTATGTATCTGACAGCCCTATTCCATGATTCTGCCGCTAGGTATTGTTTAGTATGGACTGTTTGGGACTCTTGTAGTGACCAGTTTTGCTCCTGATCTCCTGTCGCTTCCAGTTTCCCATTGGATGTTGCATATACTTGTTTTCCCCCCTTTTTTTCTATATTTAATGCCGGCTTTTTCCTTCTCCTTCTCTTCACGGTAGTTAATAATTAGGCGGTAAGACTAGAAGGCTGCATCACATATATCTGACTGCTCACTGTGCCAGCTGACTGAACTATTTTTTAAGTTTCTTTAAAGGGAGTCTGTCAGCAGTAAATTGTAATAAATCTAATCCCAATACCTTCAAGAGGTGATTCTACAGTTTCCAGATAAATCTCATTTTTGTTCTTATGCAAATGAGGGGAAAAGTGCTTTGCCTTGGAATCTACAGCTGAGACTGAAGCCCACATAAGCCAAGACACATCCCCAAAGCACTTTTTCCTCATTGGCATATATTAAAACAGCAATTTACATGAAAATGGGTCTCCAAAGCTGAATAACAGAGCTGTATCTGGAAACTATAGAATCACATCTGCAAGGTAAGGGGATTATGTTTATTACAATTTACTGCTAACAGACTCCCTTTAAGCAAAAACAAGAAAATCAAGATTAAAATTAAAAATCACCCATAAGCTTGAAAAAGAAAATCTAGATTTTATTGTTAGGTTAATTTTACCAGCTCTATACAAAGGTTTATCATTTGGGAAATAAACCTATCCCTGCCAAATGTGATGGGTCATCTTACCACAACTATATATTCTTGTATGTATAAGGTTCCTATAAGGTATCAGGATGTCACTGTCTATTTCTCCATGGAGGAGTGGGAGTATTTAGAAGGACACAGGGATCTGTACAAGGACATCATAATGGAGGACCACCAGAACCTCACATCACCAGGTATGAGGAGGACTTCTCCTTTACTGCAAAATAACGCAGCTTTGGTATATTTTGTTTTGTAAAGCAAAAATCAAGTATGTAAATCTTAGGGTAGCTTCATCCCGCTTTCTCTTGTGCTGTAGAAAAATCCCAGAGTTGTGCTATAATTTGGATAAAAATTAAGTGTTTTGCAGTAGTTTTATAGAGGTCACAGTAAAAAAAAAAAAACCAACATGACTGCTATATATCTGAATATACCCTCTCACTAGAGGATCAACAAGACATGTCCCTCTCCTGATGATCCTATATAAACTATGTTTAGTGATGTTTGTGTCTTCTACAGATAAATGCAGTAAGGAAGAAACACCAGAGAGATTTCCCAGTCCTTTATATTCCATGGATTATCCAGAGGAAAACCAAAATCTGACAGAAGACCATCAGGTAGATCAGGACTTTTTTGACTTGAGTCTCACCAGTCAATTTGTCGTCATGCTGGGGCCTCAGCCTATCTGGATGCAGACTGCATTGAAAATACTGGTAATACTAGTACGTTTTTGCTTTAGAGTCCCTTCTTTGTGAGAGAACTGACATGGCAGGGACCTGTGCCTTACCTCGCCTCTCATTTTGAGAAGCACTGAGGTAGGGACTGAGGGATCTTCCTTGTTTCACTGCTGCAGTTTAGGAGGAATAAGCAGTTGGGAATCCTGTTCTAGTGTTGGGTGGGCGTCCCAGCAGTGAGAACCCCCCAGTGAGCATATCCTTATCACTTATTCTGTAAATAGACAATAAATGTTCTCTGAGTGAATATTTGTATTCTATTCCTTTTGGAATATTCATATAAGTGATCTAATAGCTAAGTATCTGGTAAAGTATGTGGTGTAAATCTATATAGCTGCCATCAAATCCTGTGTATTTTTATGGTTGTGGCCTGTTAGCACTCATTGTTTTTTCTTCTTCTTCCACCTCTCCTACATTGATGCCGTTTTTGAAGCCAATGTCAGGAGCAGACCATAAAGGAATAAGATTCCACTTTTTCTCTACTCTCCTAGTTTTGGCTTCAAACCCCGCATCAGCATCTATGGAAGCACCTTAACTGTCTTTGTAATGGTCCATCATTTGTTCCCTATGTGGTGAATAAGGTTACAGATCTGAGTGATATAAAGATTGAAGACATTGAAGAAAAAACGTATCGCAGTGTACTCCAACTGTGTAAGGGTGAGGAAACTCCTGTAGATATGAACACAGGTGAGTGATAACCATTAAAGGGAATCTATCATATTTTTCTAGTTGTATTTTACATGACAATATCTGTATGAAAAGAGTACTAGAAATGTTTCACAATAAAGGGAAACAATATCATTTAAAATTTCTCAGTATGACTTCATGTCGGCCTGGGATCGAGACCTCCATTCTACCTTAACCACAACCCAATGGTCTGACTGTTGTACATCAATTAGCAAAGGCAGTTGGCAGGTCACCCTTATGGAATCCTCTTAAAGATCCTCCATAGAACTTATTCAGTCCCTCATTGCTTACATAGCATCTATCCTACAGTCTCGCCCCTCTGTTTCAGGGGTTGCAATGCCTTAGGCACTACCTTCTATGTTTGGTGGTCCTGCCCACATGCCTGTCGCTTTTGGATGGCCATCCATAGAATGACCAAATGATTCTTAGGACAATCATTCCCATTGTCGGTACCCATTTTTCTTCTTAATCTTAACCTCTTCCCGACACTCACCATAATAGTACGGCGGATGTCGGGTATTTAAATATGGTGGCCGCTTGGGAGCTGAGCAGCCGCCATAGCTGCCGGGTTTCTGTGTATTCTAGGCAGCCTGCAATAGAAATGTCATTATTTTGCATTGCATTCGTGATCAGACCCCCTGGGGTTCAGGACCCCTAGGGGGTCTAATAAATGCAAAAAAAAAAAAAAATATATAAAAATTCAAATCACCCCCCTTTTCCCTAGAACACATATAAAAGTACTTAAATACGGTAAATGCTGTAGCGGGGAAAAAAATCAAAAGTGCCAAACTGCCGTTTTTTCACTGTTTAACATCTGATAAAAATTTAAATAAAAAGTGATCAAAGCAATAGCAATTCCCCAAAATGGTATAACTAAAATGTACACCTGGCCCTACAAAACAAAGACGCCCTATGCATCTTTTTAGGACACTCTTAGCCCCTCGACCCACCTCCCTCTCCCTGCACAGTTACCTCTGCACATGTCACGGAGCATGCTCACAACACTCTCCTGTGGAAGGAAAGGAGTCATTTCCTAACTTTGTCTATTGTAAAGCCAATGTCTGGAGCTGCTGTTCACACCTCAGACCAGTAGCTCAGGCAAATGGCTTCCCCCATAATCATGTCAACAAAAATAAAAGAAATAAACTGGAAAAATGGGGTAATTGCCTAAAAAATTCTCGTATTCTTGTTTAGACTTCACTTCAATCCTTTTTTCAATGTGTGTGTCATTTACAGATGAATCCAGTGAAAATCTACCAGAGAGATGTACCAGCCCGTTGTATTTTCAGGATTATCTACTGGAAAATCAGAACGTCCAACAGGATTATCAGGTAGATGGAAACAGTAACATGTGGTACAAAACGGCCGTGAAAAATGGACATTTTTCAAGGTTGTTGTGGACCCAAATGGTATCCGTTTCCATGAATAGATTTGACTCTATTGATGGATCAGTATAAACAGGCAAAAATATGACATGATCTAAAAATGCTGGTCTTTGTGGTTGGTTTTGGTATTTTTTGGTTTCTTCCTAAACTCCACAAACTGTCTTCCTTCTTTATTTACTATGTGTTGAATTAGGTTAGACAATTGTATCATATCAAAGATGAAGTTACAGCGGAAGAAGAGCCATATGTAGGTGTAACCCAGATGTGGAAGGAGGAAGGAAGTCCTAGAAGTATCAGCATAGGTGAGAAATAATCACTACCCTCTTGGAAAGGTCCCATGTTCTCCTCAAGCTCCAGCGTAATATTTTATTTCATTTCTCCTCTCTCTCATCCCCAATTTGACCCCTACTCTTTCTCATCTCTTCCTTTCACTGTATGCTACCAGCAAGTAAAACATTAAGACACACAACTATAGGAGGATGTAGAAATCACGATTACCCAAGACACCATAAAACTGCTATACCTTGTATTTTATTTTGGTGTATAAACTTATACCATTTCACAGATATAATATAGAACACACATACAATGTAGGTGATGCTACCAGCTATAGCGCATGTTTTAATCCCTTCCCGCCATCTGATATACATGTACATCATAATGCCTGGAAGAGGCTCATAAGCTGAGTCTGCAGTGGGTGACGGCTTTGTAATACAGCTGACACCTGCCTAGCGGGTCATTGTTTTTAATGTAAAAGCCACAAGTTCTGGTGACAGATTTTTGGTGTAATTTAAAAAAAAAATAGTTGTAGCTGTTGTGGATTTCGGGGATTATTTATGCGAGGACGGTGAAAAAGAAGCCAACAATTTTTGCACAAAATATTTTTGACTTTTCAAGTCTTGTACACCAAAAGCATAATAAATCTTACCAACTAACACACTACTAAGTTCACACTAGTATTCTGGCAGCGTTCAGGCACTCCGTCCCAGATTGCACTTAAAATCAGTTATAAGGTTAACTCCTCGAAAACAGAGGCCCTCCCGTTAAAAATTCCGGACTCTGTCCTTCAACTCCTCTGTCATAACTATGACTTCCAGTGGAGAGACCGTTCCCTCCGCTATCTAGGTCTCCAACTGTCATCATCCTATACCACCCTATATTCGGTTAACTACCCCCCTGCTATTTCGTGACCTCCAATCCCTCCTAGATGAATGGCGTCCCTTGCACATTTCCATGATAGGGTGAATTGCTGCTGTTAAAATGACGCTTCTCCCTAAACTCCTCTACTTTTTTGAAACCCTACCAGTGGCTGTCCCCCACGCAGAACTGCGCTCTCTCCAAAACGCTATTTTCCAATTCATTTGGAACGGGAAGAGAAATCGCATTCCACGCTCAGTTATGCTGGCTGGTAAGGCAGAGGGGGGGCCTAGCGGTTCCACACTTGCTCCACTATTATTGGGCAGCCCATCTACGTTGTATTCCATTTTGCCCGTCGGCCCAAGCCTATACTAAATGGGTGAAGATAGAAAAGCTCTGGCTGGCTCCTATCCAACCGAATGCTTTCTTATGGCCCCGTTCATCACCTCTGCCTCCCACCCCACTTTTAGGACCCATCCAGTTCACTATGGCCATTTGGATTACCTGCCATAAGCTCTTCCCACTCGCCTCCCGCCACTCCTGTATGGTTTCTTTCATCTTTAACCCTCTCCTCCTGGGGCGGCTGGGACCTGATATGGTGCACCCCCAGAGCAGACTAGGTCTGTTTCATATCGCTGACCTGATTGACCCGTCGACATTGGAGCTGGGCCTTTTGACTATTTTACCTCCAATTTGCACTTGCCGTCTATTGAGTGGCTTCACTATAGGCACATAGCCCACTTTATGACCACTTTTTTTTGGGGCCCCCCCGCGGGTGTCCATCCCTACTCTTTTTGAGACGATTTTCCAAGCTGGTACCTCTACGAAGGGCCTAATATCGGATATTTACTGTATCCTCTCTTATCTGGAGGGACGCACTCCCCTCATCCACAAATACATGGTCAAGTGGCCAGAGGCTCTGGGTAGGCAGATCTCCCCAGCACAATTGCAGATCATATGGTCCCATGCAGCCAAATCGTCCACATGTATTACATTCCGTGAAACTCAGTATAAGTTACTGATGTTTTGGTATCATACCCCTGTCCTCCTACACACCCTCAACCCAAACATTCCCATGGCCTGCTGGAGATGCCTCTCTGATGAGGGCACGTTGTACCACGTCTTTTTGAGCTGACCCTTGATTCGTGCTTTCTGGACAGAAGTTAAGGTGCTAACTGATGAGCTTTTTCTCCAGGTTGTCCTTCTGGATCCTCTTGTCTATTTACTTAATTTGTCTCTCTGACACCTTGATAAAAAGACCTCTAAACTCTTCCTGTATCTCTGCACTGCTGCTAAAACGCTTGTGGCCCCCCACTGGAAAAGTGTACACCCTCCTACTGGCCCTGCCCTTGTAGCCAATATCAAGGATGTGCACAGCCTGGAGTATCTTACTGCCACGCTCAACAACACAATGGATGCCTACCAGTCGGTCTGGTGCCCATGGGATACGTACTGCATTCTTCATGATCTCTGATCTCCCTCTTCCTTTTCTCCCCTCTTTGTTTCCCAACTTGTGTATGTCATGTTTGATGTTTTGTGCTCTGTTTGTCCTTGTTCAGACTGGTTTTTCTTGGTTGATTATTTTATGATACTTTTTCCTAAGATTCCCCCCTCCATTATCTCACTGTTTGTGTTCTAAAACTTTTGTAAATACTTAATAAAAATTACAGTTTAAAAAAAAAAAAATCAGTCGAGAAAGTCCTGCAAGGAGAACTTTTCTCTCCGCCGATTTGAGTATCAAATTAGCGGACCCCATTATAGTCTATGGCATCCGTGGGTTTTCGCGTGTAACCACTTTTTAAGCAGGTAGTGTTTCCGTCTTTCGGGTCCCCAAGCGGACCCAAAGGACATAAACCTGAACACTAGTGTTAGTAGATTTGGATTGCTTGATGTACTCTGTGTCATTGACATATTGTTCTTACAACTGAGTGTAAGACAGTAATAAATAGAACTTAATGGGTTGAAATCTGTATCTTTATATATGTTTTAGTTATTGTATAGAAAACTTCATATCGGAATCAATTTGGAAAAATATAAAATCCATTTCTATTTCCAGATAAATTCAACATTGTGGGCCATCTTTTTTTTTTTTTCCAGATTATGATGTAGAAGATGCCAATATAACAGAAGAAGATCCTGGAGAATGTTCCAGAACACTTCTCACTCCAGCTATACCCTCAGTCCTTCACAGTGGACATCTACCTACTGATCCCACCAGTCACGAGGAACCTTCCCCTGGTCAATCACGGCTTGTTAAACAAAGTAAAGGAGAGAAGGTGGGGAAAATATTTCCATGTTCCGAATGTGGGAAAAGTTTTAAAAGGAAAACCAATCTTTTCAAACATGAAAGAGTTCACAGGGAAGAGAATCCATTCTCATGTCTGGAATGTGGGAAATGTTTCCGCCAGAAATCCCAACTTTTTAAACATCAAAGAAGGCACAAAGGGGAAAGGCCATTTTCATGTCCAGAATGTAAGAAATGCTTTTGCCAGAAATCAGACCTTCTGGTACATCAGAGATCTCACACAGGAGAGAAGCCATTTTCATGTTCTGAATGTGAGAAGCGTTTCATACAAAAATCAAGTCTAGTTAAACATCTGCGAATCCACACGGGGGAGAAACCTTTTTCATGTTCAGAATGTGGGAAATGTTTTACCCAGAAATCACATCTTTATAAACATCAGAGGACTCACACCGGCGTGAAGCCATTTTCTTGTTCAGAATGTGGGAAATGTTTCACCATGAAAGCTACTCTTATCGAACATCTGAGAACTCACTCCGGGAAGAAGCCGTTTGCGTGTTCCGACTGTGGGAAATGTTTTACTAGGAAAAAACATCTCATTGTACATCAGATAACTCATACTGGCGAGGCACCATTTTCATGTACAGAATGTGGGAAATGTTTTAACCAGAAAGCCTATCTCGCTAAACACCAGAAAACTCACATTGTGGAGAAGTCATTTTCATGTTCAGAGTGTGAGAAGTGCTTCACCAGGAAATGGCACCTTATTGAACATGAGAGGATTCACACAGGGGAGAGACCATTTTCATGCCCAGAATGTGACAAGTCTTTTAGGCACAAGTCCGATCTTGTCAACCATCAGAGAACCCACACAGGACAGAGGCCATTTTCATGTTCGGAGTGTGGGAAATGTTTCACCAGGAAATCATATCTTATTGTACACCAGAAAAGTCACAATGGAAACTTTCATGTCCAGATTGAGGAAAATGTTTTAACATAGTTTGCTAAGCAATTTTAATGTTAAAGGGGACCTTTCATGTCCTCTAACTTGTGCCATGTTACATTAATGCTGCAAAGCTGATAATGTGCTGAATTTGGTGCACTGTCAGTTTTGTCGGTATGTGCCTCGTTGTCGGTGATATTGGTGCTGTTAGTTTTGGCTACCGATACCACACTGCCATGTTAAAGGGGTCAGCGTTACACATCTCAGTGTCCTCGCTGGGAGGTAAAGAATATCCCTCTGATGGTATACTTCTATAGTCTTGTACTGTGAAGGGGTGTTCTACACCGCTCAGGGATGACGCTGAGCTTTGAGGCTGACCTGTCTGACATTGCAGTGATATCGGTAGCCGAAACTAACACCACCAATCTCTCTGGCAAAACTGAAAGTGCGCTGAATTCAGCATCCTGTCAGCTTTGCAGCACATGTTAGGGGACATGAAATGTCTTCTTTAAGACTATAGGAAATGTTTGGTTTCAATTGTTATTCTCCATCAGAGTTCTCCTTTTTTTTTACCATGAGAAGGAAAGGATGTCTACCACTTCCTTAATATATTTCCTGCATGGATATGTATGATCTATGGAAACTCATGAACATTTTCTATTTCACAATTCACAGTCTATATTCCAAAATAATTGTTTCTGCTCTTGTTCGTCTCAGTTATTGATTCATATCGCCGACTGACATATCAGATAATGGCCCTCTCACCCCCTGCGCATTATAGAGGAAGTTTCCTACATCCATGACACTATCTGACATGTAGATATTATTGTCTCCTTCAGGCTACTCTCTCAAAATGCAAACATTTTTAACATCTACATAAAGCCTTATTTTAAGTTTAATTAATCACTATTGAGGTCTGAAAAGGAAAATTACAGACAATGCTACAAAGAAAAGGGATAGAACATATATCACCAAAACCAGGTAAAATGGCACCTATCAGCATAAATTAGGCGGGCTCGGTTCTGCTCAAACTTCTTGAGATTTGGGATCATTTCATACAAATTTTGCTTTCTTGATACAACCCCTCACCCCCCCAAAAAAAACAACATTACTTTGATAGTGAACTTGATACATATAAAGGGGTCTAATAGGTGACCCTCTAGTTTACTCAGCAGTGTTATAAAACTTGTAAGATACACATGACATAACCAATCTCACCTACTAATTATAAATTATATTTATTTTTTTCTCCATAATACCAATACATCTTCCTGAGTAGTTCCAAGGTAGTTTAAGAATCATGGGTAGATGCTAGAGGACACTAAGTACTGACCAAGCACTTTCACCTCCTGCACTTTTTGGTCATTGGTTTTGCCAGTTGTTTTTATTGTATTTAAAATAAGTATTAATAAAAACTGTTTTTAAAACATTTTTTTTTTCTGATCTGGGGCTTTTGTTTCACACTTGCATATTCAGGCACTCTATTTGTTCCTTTTAGTTGTAGCACTAGCAGTGAAAAGCAAATGATATCAGGAAATGTCAGGCATACCACCGGCTCTGCTTACAGAGTGAACAGACCTGTGTGTTACAAGTCAACCATTGGCCTGTGTATTACGTGTTAAGAATTGGCCTGTGTATTACATGTCAACCTCTGGCCTGTGTTTTACTAGTTAACCTCTCGCTTGTGTGTTACAAGTCAACTGGGGTTTTTTTGGGCATTTTTTTTCAGCTTTTTTACTGTGTACAGTCATGGCCAAAAGTTTTGAGAATGATACAAATATTAATTTTTACAAAGTCTACTGCTTCAGTTTTTCTAATGGCAATTTGCATATACTCCAGAATGTTATAAAGAGTGATCAGCTTAACAGCAATTACTTGCAAAGTCAATATTTGCCTAGAAAATGAACTTTATCCCCCAAAACACATTTCAACATCATTGCAGCCCTGCCTTAAAAGGACCACCTAACATCGTTTCAGTGATTGCTCCATTAACACAGGTGTGGGTGTTGATGAGGACAGGGCTGGAGATCAATCTGTCATGATTAAGTAAGAATGACACCACTGGACACTTTAAAAGGAGGCTGGTGCTTGCCATCATTGTTTCTCTTCTGTTATCTCTAAAGAAACACGTGCAGTCATCATTGCACTGCACAAAAATGGCCTAACTGGGAAGAGTATTGCAGCTAGAAAGATTGCACCTCAGTCAACAATCTATCGCATCATCAAGAACTTCAAGGAGAGAGGTTCCATTGGTGCCAAAAAGGCTCCAGGGCGCCCAAGAAAGACCAGCAAGCGGCAGGACCGTCTCTTAAAAGTGTTTCAGCTGCGGGATCGGGCTACCAGCAGTGCAGAGCTTGCTGAGGAATGGCAGCAGGCAGGTGTGAGTGCATCTGCACGCACTGTGAGGCGGAGACTCTTGGAGCAAGGCCTGGTCTCAAGGAGGGCAGCAAAGAAGCCACTTCTCTCCAGAAAAAACATCAGGGATAGACTGATATTCTGCAAAAGGTACAGGGAGTGGACTGCTGAGGACTGGGGTAAAGTCATTTTCTCTGATGAATCCCCTTTTCGATTGTTTGGAACATCTGGAAAACAGCTTATTCGGAGAAGAAGAGGTGAGCGCTACCACCAGTCTTGTCTCATGCCAACTGTAAAGCATCCTGAAACCATTCATGTGTGGGGTTACTTCTCAGCCAAGGGAATCGGCTCTCTCACAGTCTTGCCTAAAAACACAGCCATGAATAAAGAATGGTACCAGAATGTCCTCCAAGAGCAACTTCTCCCAACCGTCCAAGAGCAGTTTGGCGCTCAACAATGCCTTTTCCAGCATGATGGAGCACCTTGCCATAAAGCAAAGGTGATAACTAAATGGCTCAGGGAACAAAACATAGAGATTTTGGGTCCATGGCCTGGAAACTCCCCAGATCTTAATCCCATTGAGAACTTGTGGTCAATCATCAAGAGACGGGTGGACAAACAAAAACCAACAAATTCAGACAAAATGAAAGCATTGATTCTGCAAGAATGGACTGCTATCAGTCTGGATTTGGTCCAGAAGTTGATTGAGAGCATGCCAGGGAGAATTGCAGAGGTCCTGAAGAAGAAGGGTCAACACTGCAAATATTGACTTGCTGCATTAACTCATTCTAACTGTCAATATAAGCTTCTGTTACTCATAATATGAATGCAATTCTATTTCTGTATGTGATAAAAACATCTGACAAACACACATAAAAACCAGAGGGCAGCAGATCATGTGAAAATATAATATTTGTGTCATTCTCAAAACTTTTGGCCATGACTGTAGTAAATTAACAATTTAATTTTAATTTATAGTCATTACGAATGGAGTGATACCAAATATGAAAAAAAAGAATTTCTATGTTTTAGGCTGCTTGCACATGACAGTGTGCTAGCTGCCGGCCGTGATTGAATGGCACGGGCCGTTCACAATGAATAGGAGCCACGGAAGCACGGCTGCAAAACCGGACAGGAATAGGACCTGTCCTGAGTTTTGCGGCCCTGACTGTCGGCCTGCACACGGGTCCGTGTAATTCACAGTCGTGTGCATGGGCCAACAGAAATTAATGAGTCAGTATGCTATCCAAGAAAAACCCGAATAGCACACTGAACCACGCCATGGTCATCTGCAAGGTGCCTACCTCATTTATTTGTCCTTGTTTAATGGAAAAGACTAATTTTGTGTTGTCACATTTTCAATTTTCCATAAGTGTATCGGTATGAGAGCCTGTTTTTTGTGGGATGAGTTCTTGTATTGGTATTATTGGTATTGGTATTGTATTGGTACTATTTTGAGTTAGATATAATTTACAAAATAATTTTGGAGGGGAATGGGGAAGAAAAAGTTCATTTTATTGTACACATCCTTACCGTTCTGAGGGTGCTATATATATATATATATATATATATATATATATATATATATATATATATTTTTTTTTTTTTTTCCTGGATGTCCATCATCCTCACATGACGGGTTAATATTCTAGGCTCCAGTGTGGATAGAAGAGAACAAGTTAATGAGTGCCAATTAAATAATTAAGAGTACTCCATTAGCAGCATATATAAAACCCCCAGGAGACTAGGATAAGATGTTCCAGGGCTTGAGTGAGCTGACTAAGCCAAACTCTTAATGAACTAGTCTCCGGAGCTAGTCACCGGAAAGGAAGGCAGCTGCGAACAGATTTTTTTTGACAACCTGGCAGCTGGTAAATCAACTTTGGGAATAGACTTCCAGGACGCTGTATCAGAGCATCATAATTTGTAAGTAGCTTTAAATCTAGCGCCAGGGTCCAATGGTTTCTCAGGTTTATTCCAGAAGGATTGAAACCAGTCTTTTAAACCAGAATGACAAGGAAGCACTCTTTCTTCAACAACAGGAAAGTAAAACAGGCTTTTTCTTTTAGACTTGTCGGGAATATCTCAGGCATAAGTCGTTGGCAGACTGAGCATATATTGTACTTAGATTTCCTCTTCTTTTAAGAAAGGAGCAGTAAGCAAAACAACCCAATAAGGCAAAGTGAAGGGAGACTAGGATCAGATACATAGCATATACAGTGGGGAAAAAAAAGTATTTAGTCTGCCACCAATTGTGCAAGTTCTCCCACTTAAAAAGATGAGAGAGGCCTGTAATTGTCATCATAGGTAGACCTCAACTATGAGAGGCAAAATGAGGAAACATATCTAGAAAATCACATTGATTTTTTTAAGAATTTATTTGCAAATTATGGTGGAAAATAAGTATTTGGTCACCTACAAACAAGCAAGATTTCTGGCTCTCACAGACCTGTAACTTCTTCTTTAAGAGGCTCCTCTGTCCTCCACTCATTACCTGTAGTAATGGCTCCTGTTTGACATTGTTATCAGTATAAAAGACTCCTGTCCACAACCTCAAACAGTCACACTCCAAACTCCACTATGGTGAAGACCAAAGAGCTGTGGAAGGACACCAGAAACAAAATTGTAGACCTGCACCAGGCTGGGAAGACTGAATCTGCAATAGGCAAGCAGCTTGGTGTGAAGAAATCAACTGTGGGAGCAATAATTAGAAAATGGAAGACATACAAAACCACTGATAATCTCCCTCGAGCAGGGGCTCCACGCAAGATCTCACCCCGTGGGGTCAAAATGATCTCAAGAATGGTGAGTATAAATCCCAGAACCACATGGAGGGACCTAGTGAATAACCTGCAGAAAGCTGGGACTAACGTAACAAAAGCTATTGTCAGTAACACACTACGCCGCCAGGGACTCATATCCTGCAGTGCCAGACGTGTCCCCCTGCTTAAGCCAGTACATATCCGGGCCCGTCTGAAGTTTGGATGTTCCAGAAGAGTATTGGGAGAATGTCATATGGTCAGATGAAACCAAAGTAGAACTGTTTGGTAGAAACACAACTGTTTGGAGGAGAGTGAATGCTGAGTTGCATCCAAAGAACACCATACCTACTGTGAAGCATGGGGGTGGCATCATCATGCTTTGGAGCTGTTTCCCTGCAAAGGGACAAGGACGACTGATCCGTGTACATGAAAAAATGAATGGGGGCCATGTATCGTGAGATTTTGAGTGCAAACCTCCTTCCATCAGCAAGGGCATTGAAAATGAAACATGGCTGGATCTTTCAGCATGACAATGATCCCAAGCACACCGTCAGGGCAACGAAGGAGCGGCTTCGTAAGAAGCATTTCAAGGTCCTGGAGTGGCCTAGCCAGTCTTCAGATCTCAACCCCATAGAAAACCTTTGGAGGGAGTTGAAAGTTCGTGTTGCCCAGCGACAGCCCCAAAACATCCCTGCTCTAGAGGAGATCTGCATGGAGGAATGGGCCAACAAACCAGCAACAGTGTGTGCCAACCTTGTGAAGACTTACAGAAAACGTTTGACCTCTGTCATTGCCAACAAAGGATATATAACAAAGTATTGAGATGAACTTTTGTTATTGACCAAATATTTATTTTCCACCATAATTTGCAAATAAATTCTTTAAAAATCAGACAATGTGATTTTCTGGATTTGTTTTCTCATTTTGTCTCTCATAGTTGAGGTCTACCTATGATGACAATTACAGGCCTCTCTCATCTTTTTAAGTGGGAGAACTTGCACAATTGGTGGCAGACTAAATACTTTTTTTTTCCCCCGCTGTAGCATACACCGGCCAGGTTACCTTTACACAGCTGATGGTTCTGCTACCTGCCAGAAGCATGCAAACCCTGCAGATTTAGCAGCATATAAAGGCAGAATCCTTGCGAGGTGTGAACAGGGATCGTCATCTGATTGGTGAGTTTCCACTGATGTCATCCAGTGAGAGGAGTGCCAAGAAGCCAGACAGGCCAAAAGATCCCAGATGGAAAGGTAACCAGTTCATAAGGCCGTGGGACCAGAGGTATACAGCCAAAAGCTTCATTTAGGGCAAGGGATAGGGAAACCCTCCCAGTATACAACCCATGACACAAATAAAGGAGGATTATTATTATTGTTTATTTATATAGCACCATTAATTCCATGGTGCTTTACATTTGAGGGTTTACATATGGTACAAAAAATATACAAAACAAATATAATACTAACAGTGATGAAATGGCACAGTGGGATAGTGGGAATTGCCCGCAAGGGCTTACAATCTATGAGGGAAAAGGGATAGAGGCAGAAGGTGAGGGTAAAGACTGTACAAGTGGTGTGGTGACAGAAGTGTTATTGGAGGTTGTAGGCCTTCCTAAATAGGTGAGTCTTCAGGGCCTTCTTGAAGCTTGTCATTGTGGGGGACAGTCTGATGTGTCTTGGTAGTGAGTTCCAGAGTATGGGGAATGCACGGGAGAAGTCTTGGAGATGGTTGTGTGAAGAGCGGATAAGAGCAGAGCAGAGTAGGAGGTCTTTTGAGGATTGGAGGTTATATGTGGGCAGGTATCGGGAGTTTAGGTCAGAGATATATGGAGGTGACAGGTTGTGGATGGCTTTGTATGTCAGCGTTAGTAATTTGAACTCTATTCGCTGGGCAATGGGTAGCCAGTGAAGGGATTGGCAGAGGGGAGCAGCCGATGAAGAACAGGGGGAGAGGTGTATTAAGCGAGCAGCACAGTTTAAGGTGGAGCTGGAGGGGGACGAGAGTATTTTCTAGGAGGCAATGGAGAAGAGTGTTACAGTAGTCTAGGCGGGAGATTATGAGGGCGAGGACTAGTATCTTTGTAGTTTCAGGGGTGAGGAAGGAGCGCATTTGTTGGATGTTCTTGAGTTGGAGGCGGCAGGAGGTGTTGAGGGTTTGAACATGCGGCTAGGTCAGATAGGTCAGAGTCTAAGGTTTTCCCAAGGCAGTGGACCCATAGGACTGGGGTGAGTGTGGTTCCATTAACTTTGATAGATAGATCAGGTAGAGCGGCCGTGCGAGGAGGGGGTGAAGATGATGAACTCCGTTTTCTCCATGTTGAGTTTGAGAAAGCGGGAGGAGAGAAAGGAGGCTATGGCTGCTAGACTTCTGGGACTCTGGACAACAGGGAGGTAATGTCTGGTCCAGAGAGATATATTTGGGTATTGTCAGCATAGCAATGGTAATGAAAACAGTGAGATTCTATGAGTTGGCCGAGGGTGTAGATGGAGAACAGGTGGGATCCTAGGATGGAGCCTTGGGGGACACCTACAGAAAGAGGGTGTGGCTGGGAGGTGGTGTGTGAGTGGAAGACACTGAACGTGCGGTTGGGGAGGTATGAGGAGATTCAGGAAAGGGCCAAGTCTGAGATGCCAAGTGATGAGAGCATTTCTAAAAGAAGGGAATGGTTGACTGTGTCAAAGGCAAAGGAGAGGTCGAGAAGGATAGAGGATAGAGTAGTGATGCTTGGCTTTGGCAGTTAGAAGGTCGTTAGTGACTTTGGTTAGGGCAGTTTCTGTGGAGTGATGGAGTCTGAAGCCTGACTGTAGTCTCAAAGAGCATGTTGGACGAGAGATAGGAGGGTAGTTTGGAGTGGACGTGTTGCTCCAGCAATTTAGAGGCGTATGGGAGCAGTGAGATGGGGCGATAGTTGGCTGGAGAGGATAGGTTGAGGGAGGGTTTCTTAAGTATAGGTGTAGCGGAAGGGAAGGATCCATTGGTTAGGGATAGGTTGAAGAGATGGGTTAGGGCAGGAGTAATGACTTCAGTGAATTTGGGGATGAGATGTGACTGGATCGGGTCAAGCGCGCAGGAGGTGAGGTGAGATTTAGAGATTAGGGTAGAGAGCTTTTCATCAGTGACGGTAGAGAAACAGGTTAAAGAGGAAGAGCACCGAGCAGTTGGGTAGTGTGGTTGTCGGGGGTGTAGGGCGAGACTGTCTCTGATGGTGTCGATTTTGCTTTTGAAATAAGAAGCAAAGTTATCAGCTGTGATAAGTGATGTCAGAGGGGTCGCAGGAGGATGCAGAAGGGAGTTGAAGGTGTTGCGGGATAGGGTAGATATTAGTGTGGAGAAGTAGACCTGCTTTGCAGAGGTGAGTGCGTTCTTGAATGTGAGAACTGCCTCTTTGTACCTGAGGAAGTCCTCCTGGGAGTGGCTTTTCTTCCAGAGGCGTTCTGCAACCCGTGAGGCACATCTCAGTTTTTTAGTCACGTCAGTGTGCCAGGGTTGCCTATTGATCAGTCGGGCTCTGGTGTTGGTGAAGGGGGCCACAGAGTCAAGGGCTGAAGTAATGGTGGTATTGTAGAAGTCAGCGGCAGTATCTGCGTCCTGGAGTGAGGATATGTCAGCGAGTGGTAGGAGAGAGTCTGAGAGCATGCGGTTGTCAAGGCAATTAAGGTTCCTGCGGGGGCATGTTGGTATAGGGGTTGGAGGGTCTATTACATAGGAGAGGGCAGAGAATGTCAGCAGGTTGTGGTCACAGAGCGTGAATGGAGAGTTAGAGTGGTTGACTAGGGAGCAGAGGTGGATGAATATGAGGTCCAGCATGTGACCCTTTGTGTGGGTGGCAGAGGAGGACCATTGAGAGAGACCAAAGGAGGCAGTGAGGGACAGGAGACTGGAAGTGAAGGAGTGGTTTGTGTTAATGGGGATGTTGAAATCACCCATGATGATGGTGGGGGTGTCAGTGGAGAGGAAGTGCATTAGTGCATTCAGACATGCGCAGTGTGATAGATGAAGTTTTTAAACCTAACCAGATACTTAAGACACTATGATTAACGGGGTAACATCATCATGCAAGAGCGCATGTGACTGACGTCATCGCGCACTCACGCATGCGCTATTGGTAACTATGGACGCCGGCATCATATCCACGTGGGTGGATATTGCCACTCAATCCCCATTTAACCTGTAGAACCTGCACGTGTACAGTAATTAGTTTATAAGGGGGTGTATTTAAACATGTCAGATGACAGGTAACTTTACCACCATTGTTTTTTAGAATTATAGTAGCTTAACTGCTGACCTTACCACTGTATTGATCAGGAGGCTACTGTTTTTTGTCTGTGAAATGGTCTATATGTAATGATGACCAGTATATATTTTTCTCCTCCACTATTGGAGTATTGAGATTTACCCTATATAGATTTTTCTATTTGTTCCTTAGGAGATAGGTCCCCTGATGAACGATTTCTCCACCGTGAAACGTACGTAGGGACAGTTAGGGACAACCTTTTTTAGGGACAGTTACACTGGTACAGCCCTTGTTAGGGCGGAAGTTATGGGGGTTAGAAGTTAGAATTGAGGGTGAGTTAGGGTACGCACGGGACCCAGCACCCATTCTGACTGACCTCCTGATATACAGGCGAACTACATGGAACCAGCGGAGTGGTGAGATCAAACTGATTTATTCGTTTTTAAAAAAAAGTTCATTATTCTCTGCTAATGTTAATATGTTTGGTATGAGATATATGGTATTTAATACTTTTCTACATAAAGATCCGGTGAATTCGAGGTCTATATGTAATGTTATTGGTGGTATTTATCTTGGTACCTTTGAATGTTTTCTTGAGAAGTGGTGTATTCTTTATTTGCTAGTTATTAAAAGTTATGTTTTAGTATATTATACGTCTTTGCTGGTAATATATTTCTTCTTGGACTTTTTATGCTGACACAGTATCGTATCAGCTACTTTGGTTGATTGTTAAACTAACTAAGCACAGTGTCTGTAAGAGGGTATAGCCCAGAGGCGGAGCCGACAGCCTTTCATTCTCCTAGTGTCAGCCTCCTAGTGACCGGGTCTATACCCATGGTCCTGTGTCCCCCCGTGAAATAAGTGAGAAACTTAACTTATGCATTATAAAACACGGAAAGGTCAAAGGTGTGCCACATACAAAAATATAAAGAAATTATAAAAAAGTTCACATTTTCATTATAATTCAATGTTGCCATGCATTCACATGCCATATACCAATAGGTCGTCGTACACCTTATTGCTTAATGGTAACAAAAGGAACAATCTTACAAGAGAATCAATGCGGATGGGTTAGTTAGGGGTTAGTAGAGGTATGTTCAGCTAGAGCAGGGAACCTGTGGCGGACAGGAAATTGCCATAGTCAAAATGCCCTTTCCCTGTTATTCACTAAGCTGTTAAATTTTATATGGGTTCATGGTTCTGTCTTAGGTTAAAGTGCTAAAAGCAATTAATGAAGATAAGGGTGTAAATTTTCCTGAAGCACCCAGGAAAACGTCATATAAGCCAAATTTCTGCTCCCATTAATAATAGTCCTTTAATAGTCCCACAATGGGGAAATTCAGTGTGTTACAGCAGCAAAGATAAGCAGATACAAATACAAAATACAACATGTACAGGAATGTTCCAAGGTAAGAGGCATTACTTTGATAGCCGACAGATAGGAAGTAGCGGGGGGGGGGGGGGGGATTTAACAGGCAGAGAGATATTTCAGTTCTCCGTGTGTATTGATCTCCGCTTAGGTCGGTGTTGGTTGTACAGCCTAACCGCGGTGGGGAGGAAAGACTTCCGATAGCGCTCCTTCTCACACCTAGGGTGGAGCAATCGGTCACTGACAGTACTGCTCAGCGCGATCACAGTCTCATGCATGGGATGGGACTTCTTCTTCTGCATGGAGCTCACCACGGACAGTATCCTTATGTCACCCACCACCTGCACTGGGTCCAGTGGGCTCCCCAGGACAGAGCTGGCCTTTCTAATCCGCTTGTCAAGTTTATTTCTGTCCCTGGTTGATATACTGCTCCCCCAGCAGACCACTCCAAAGAAGATGGCTGATGCCACTACCGAGTTGAAGAAAGTTCTAAGAAGTGTCCCCCGGATTCCAAAGGCTCTCAGCTTCCTAAGCAGGTAGAGCCTGCTGTGGCCCTTCCTGTACAGGGCCTCCATATGATCTGCCCAGTCCAGCTTATTATTAAGGAGCAAACCCAGGTACTTATAGGTGTTCACAATCTCGATGCCCGTTCCCAGGATGTCCACTGGTTTAGGAGGGCTTCTTCCTTTACGGAAGTCCACCACCATCTCCTTGGTCTTCCACACATTAATCTTCAGGTGGTTCCGGTGGCACCAGTCCACAAAATCCTGGTTCAGTTCTCTGTACTCCCTGTCATCATCGTCTGTGATGAGGCCTACTATTGCAGAGTCATCAGAATACTTCTGTAGGTAGCAGCTGGATGAGTTGCACCTAAAATCTGCAGTGTACAGTGTGAAGAGGAAAGGGGAGAGAACCGTACCCTGAGGTGCCCCCGTATTACAGATCACGGTACCTGACACACAGTCTTGGGCTCTCACGTATTGAGGTCAATTTGTGAGGTAGTCTAGGATCCAGTTGGAGAGGTGGTGGTCCACTCCAGCAAGGCCCAGCTTGTCCTTCAATAACCTGGGCTGTATGGTGTTAAAAGCACTGGAGAAGTCAAAGAACATTATTCTCACTGTGTTCCCTGGTTTCTCCAGGTGAGACAGAGCCCTGTGCAGAAGATGGATGATGGCATCATCTACCCCAATGCCCGGCCGATAAGCAAACTGGAGGGGGTCCATAGCGGGGCTCACTAGAGGGCGGAGATGTGTGAGAACCAATCTCTCTAAGATCTTCATCAGGTGGGATGTCAGTGCTACAGGTCTGTAGTCATTGAGGTCCATAGGGTGGGGTTTCTTTGGAACTGGTACCACACAAGAAGATTTCCATAATTCAGGGACTATTTCCTGCCTCAGGCTCATATTATACATATATGTAATTATACCACACAGCTGGTCCCCGCAAGTCTTAATTAGCCTTGCACTGATGTCATCTGGCCCTGCGGCTTTCCTCGCCTTGATCTTTTTCATCTCCTTCCTCACCTCGGCCCGTGTGAAGGTCAGACGGTGGTCAGATAAAGACGGATTTCTGGATTTACTGGTCTGTTGGGAAGTGGCCGCATGGGGTGAAGTCATTGTGGTGGGGGGAGCTGAAGGACATACTGGGGTGGGAGGAGCTGGTGTGTGATCAAATCTGTTGAAGAATAGGTTTAGTTCATTAAGCCAATTAACATCTGCCTCAATCTGGCAGACAGACTGTTTATGACCCGAAATTGACTTAAGCCCCTCCCAGACCCCCCTTATGTCTTTTCTTTCCATTATTATAGAAAGTCTTCTACATTTAAGGGTGGCAACAAATACCCTTAGAGGCAGAGGTCTTACCAAAACAAGCAGGACTAACCAACTTATTTCCAAAATAGTTGGAAACCTCCTCAGATGCTTGGGTGAATTTTGTTATTACAGACAGATATTCTCTAGAATTAAGAATTCTTCCAGAAGACAGATTCTTCCTGAACAAAGGCTCAAATCCGGAATCCGGTTATACTGCAGTTGGTTCAAGAATCTGTAAACAAGAAAGCCTTAGAACCAGTACCCCCTATCCAACGTGACAATGGAGTATATTCTCAGATTTTTGCAGCTTCAAAACCTGGAGGAAAATAATAACAGACTTAATGGGGTTTTCCCATCGCCCTCTCTCACCAGCGAGCCTGCTGTCTCTTCTTCCTACTTCCTGTATTCTTCCACAAGCTGTTGAGTGGCTTTCACTGTTTGATGGACAGGACACTATGAAGTACCTCAGTAGATCAAGACATTGCATTTACCATGAGGAATTATTTAATATGATTAGAAATCTAATATAAATGCAGATCAAATAATATGTACAGTAAATGTATATTACATTACAATGGTTTGGAGAGAAGGAGAGAAAAAAACTTGCATGCTGCCAGGACCCACGATGGAGAGTGGGATTACATTAATCTCAACACTTATCTCTCTGAGCTAACAGACACTGAGCAAGTACCCCTATCTGACCCCTTATCTGCAAAATGCAATTAGATGACCTAATAAGAGAAGGAGATAACAGTTCTGAGAGCAAGCGTGATCCTGAGAACTCAGCCCCCCTCCCCATCAGAGAGCAGTGAGTCATGTCATCCGACTTATAATGCTAGATAAGGAGAGATACCAGGCTGGGTTTCTTGACAACGTTGTGTAAACAATGAGAGAAATAATTTCACATAGCAGGTAAACAAAGCAACATTTCTAAAGAAATGTATTTAGGAAAACTCTTGAGTTACATAAATTAACAGTTTCGATTCTTGCGATGGGATTAGTGCTTTAACATATCTCAACAATCACTTTGTAAAGAAGCACTTAGGAATGGAAACCATCCACACAGTAACCAGCCTGATTCAAGAGGGGAACTTTCTTGCTACAGTCAATCTTACTGATATGTATCTTCATATTCTGATCAGAGAAAGTTACAGGAGATTTTTGAACATAGCAGACACCCTTCCATCTCAAGTCCTTCACCTATAATTCAAGGGTCTTCCTTTCAGGTTGACTTCAGCCCCTCATCTCTTCACGGAGATTGTAGTAGTGTTAGCTGAAGCATTGAGGCTCAAGGAGATTTCAGTCATCTCATATTTAGACAACTGCTTGATCAAGGCACTCTCTCAAGATCTCCTGGGAGTTCATTGAGATCTAACTCTCAATTTCCCCCAGGAACATGGCTTTCTAATAAATTAGGAAAATCTAATCTTCTTCCATCCTTGAGAATAAAATATCTGGACTTTCTTGTAGACACTCAAGCTTTGTCCTTGGATTCCTTGATGATAATCCACCTGGAAGTTCTCTAAGATCTCAACTGGTGGACCGACAGCAATTGTTTGTGTGATGATTCTGCTTAAATATGGCTAAAACTCAAAGCTATATTTTGGTCTCTGGGTAGCGTACCTGCATTTACTCATAAGGTGCGCAGCTATAATCCCAGGTGTATATTGGCAGTAGTGGCCAGGCTGGAACAATAGGGCTTTGTATCCATCACAGCAGGGCTCAATTGAATTCATATACAGCCTTGAGTGATCAAAGGAACATGCATTGTTCAAGCCTGGGCTGTTGATCAGATATGGCTGATAACATTGTATCAATTCACTTGGTCTCAGTTCTTTACAAAGGATCTGGACTTGATTGCATTAACTCATCAGACTTACTGTTGCCGGTGACCTCATTCTGGGGGGTGGCATAAAGGGTATAAAAGATGAGGTAAGAGGTGGAGGGAGGAGATTATGCTATGGAGATGATGCTATGGAGATGATGCTATGGGGATTATGCTATGGAGTTGAGACAGACCATCACAGACTACAAGAGATTGGTGTTGGGATTACAAGCGAACACCATGAGGAGATTTTTGTGATGAGACTATTGGACGAATGCTGAGAGACTGTGATGCCACATGCTAGGAATTAATGCCACATGCCAAGAAGCCTCCACTGGTGATCTCACACATACCAGAGCATGTGTGAGTGTTGGACTACAGAACCACATCAAGGACATGTGTGGTAAAGTAATTATTTCACCTTTATCCCTTTTATTTTATTTGTACTGTATCTTGTAACTAGTAACTGTTAATGCTTGCATATATCTGCATATCTGTTCTGAACTGTATGTGTTAGATGTTAATACCGACCCATTTAGGGGTTAATAAATATATAAAATTTAGAAGGCTTGTCTTGTATTTATCTGGTGAACCCGACATTCACTGGCGGTGAGTGTGGTTTTTATATGAAAGAAGACTCAGGTGTGACCACAGCGGTGTTGGCGCACTGAGGATCTTTCACAGTTTGTCGAAAGCAAATCCTTTTGCCTTATACAGAGTATTCCACTCACTTTGGATGCATCTAACTCAAGCTTGGTTGCCTATGTGAAGACTCAACAAAAGTGTCAAACTAGGATCTTATCTTATCATCCAACATGAATGAGTTAAAACCCCATCAAGCTAACTTTTATGCACCTCAGCCCTCTGCTATATCATCAACATATTCTGATTTAGTTAGACAATCTAACATCAGTACATTATATAAGCAAACGGTGTGACAAAAAGTCCTTCATTGGCAAGCGGTATAGGAAGAAGTAAGAGAACAAAAGCTCACCCTGTGCGGAACCTGTTAAGGTTTAAAATAAAGCCCGATAACCAAATTCTTCCCCTTATGGTTTGAGGCTCACCTTTTAGGGTTGTGAACAGTCACAACCACTTAACGTGCATGTCATAGAATAATGGTGTAGGCTGCTTTGGCTGGTCTCTCCTTGGGGGTCCTCAGGATTCCAAGTGTGGTTAATGATAGCGTGAACTTCCCAATGAAGCACAAGTTCATATATGGAAGAATGATTGAGCCAGAATGTAGCTCTCCTCACCAATGAGATATAGTTTGTTCCAATTGCAACAAAAAATGGTGATAAAGGAAGAAAGAACCAACTGGATACTCAACCGTTGGTTTATTAAAATAAAAATAGTATAAAATGTACAATGATGACGCGTTTCGAAGTATAAAACTTCTTTCTCAAATCAAACATACATGTGGCAATAAGTACAAGTGTGGTTTAAATAGCCCTTCCCTTTGAGGGGAGGGGGGAGGGAGGATGTATGTCATATGATGGACAGCCCATCAACAAATCACATATAACAAATTTCAATAAAATTTAATACAATAATATGATAGTAAGATCTTTCAAAACACTGGTAGATTAATAATTCTAAAAAAGAGAACACATAAAACCGAAGAGTATGCATAAAAAGAATTTTGTCAACTCATGAACAGATCTAGACATTTTATTTTAGGATATCACCCTAGCGAGTATAATAGTATGGTAGTCGCTATCCAGCAAATGTGGTGGATAAATAGATGTATAAAACCTTATATAATACCTGATTCTAGTAGTAGCGGTGTCCCACCAGTGTCTTAGTTAGTTTTCCGGTAGCTGGAAAGAAATACAGTAGCTGGGAAGCACTGTCAGCGCGGTCTTTGGCGCACGAGGACGCCGAGACCTGCGCAGAGAGACAGCTGAAAGGAGGCAGTGCAGGGATGATGTCAGTACCGTGCCTAGCCACCCATAGACAATAAGTATGTGTGCGCGCTGGTTGTTAGGTAACAACCTGGATAACAGGTTGTATCCACAGTCGGGCTGCGCTTGCGCTAAATGAAAGTTCAGAACATCTGGTTGGTGAAATATTGCTTTAAACTACATAAATGCGGGGCAGACTCTAAATAGAAGGAGCAGGGAAGTTATTAAAGAGTGAAACAAAATAAATGAAAAATATGTGATTGATCTGAGGAACATAAATGGATGGAGAATGTGTCTATCATGGTAAAATTTGTGAAGGTGAAAGAAAATGGAGATGAGAATAGATATATAAATTGGAAATAGATATGTATGCAGGGATTGGGAAACAAATGGAAAAGTAGGATATATTAAAATGTATCTAGGATAAATCTAGGATCATATCATGTGGGCATGTGAGGATGCGTCTGGAGTACATACACACGTGGACAAAATTGTTGGTACCTCTCGTTTAATGAAAGAAAAACCCACAATGGTCACAGAAATAACTTGAATCTGACAAAAGTAATAATGTATAAAAATTCTATGAAAATGAACAAATGAAAGTCAGACATTGCTTTTCAACCATGCTTCAACAGAATTTTTTAAAAAAGAAAATTCATGAAACAGGCCTGGACAGAAATGATGGTTCCCTTAACTTAATATTTTGTTGCACAACCTTTTGAGGCAATCACTGCAATCAAACGATTCCTGTAACTGTCAGTGAGACTTCTGCACCTCTCAGCAGGTGTTTTGGCCACTCCTCATGAGCAAACTGCTCCAGTTGTCTGGGGTTTGAAGGGTGCTGTGATGATTCCGCTTAAATATGGCTATAACTCAAAGCTGTATTTTGATCTCTGGGTAGCGTACCTCTCTTACTTCCCTTTACTCATAATGTGCGCAGCTATAATCATAGGTGTAAGTGGTCATTAGTGGCAACATTGTAACAATGGGGCTTTGTATCCATCCCAGAATAGCTCTATTGAATTCATACACAGCCCTGAGTGATCAAATAAAACATGCATTGTTCAGCCTGGGCTGTTGATCAGATATGGTTGATAACATTGTATCCTTCCACTTGGTCACATCTCCATACAAAGAATCTGGACTTGAGTGCATTAATCAATCAGACTTGCCGTCGCCGGTGACCTCATTCTGGGTGGTGTCATCAAGGGTATAAAAGATGAGGTAAGAGGTCAGTGAGTGAGATTACAGACAGACTACCCCTGAGAGGAGAATACTGTGCAGAGACTATCACTGAGATGCTACTATGAGGAGAGGCTGCTGTGATGAGCATGCGGGCTGGAATGCTGCTGCTGACTATGATGAGACTACAAGAGACTGAGAGACTATTACTGAGAGACTGTGATGAGAGCATGCAGGCTGGAATACTGTGTTGATGCCACATGCTAGAAGCCTCCACTGGTTATTCACACATATCAGAGCATGTGTGAATGTTGGACTACAGAACCACATCAAGGAGATGTGTGGTAAAGTAATCATTTCACCTTTATTCTCTTTTATTTTATTGCACTGTATCTTGTAACTAGTAACTGTTAATGCTTGCATATATCTACATATCTGTTCTGAACTGCATGTGTTAGATGTTAATACCGACCCATTTAGGGGTTAATAAATATATAAAATTTAGAAAGCTTGTCTTGTGTTTATATTGTGAACCCAGCACTCACTGGCGGTGAGTGTGGTTTTTTATGAAAGAAGTCTCAGGTGTGGGCCAGCGTGGTGTTGGCGCACTGAGGAGCTTTCACAGGTGCCTTTTCCAGACGGCATGTTTCAGCTCCTTCCAAAGATGCTCAATAGGATTTAGGTCAGGGCTCATAGAAGGCCACTTCAGAATAGTCCAATGTTTTCCTCTTAGCCATTCTTGGGTGTTTTTAGCTGTGTGTTTTGGGTCATTATCCTGTTGCAAGACCCATGACCTGCGACTGAGACCAAGCTTTCTGACACTGGGCAGCACATTTATCTCTAGAATCCCTTGATAGTCTTGAGATTTCATTGTACCCTGCAGATTCAAGACACCCTGTTCCAGATGTAGCAAAGCAGCCCCAGAACATAACAGAGCCTCCTCCATGTTTCACAGTAGGGTCAGTGTTCTTTTCAAGATATGCTTAATTTTTCCATCTGTGAACATAGAGTTGATGTGCCTTGCCACAAATTTCGATTTTTGTCTCATCTGTCCATAGGACATTCTCCCAGAAGCTTTGTGGCTTGTCGACATGTAGTTTTATATATTATTACTTTTGTCAGATTGAAGTTATTTCTGTGACCATTGTGGGTTTTTCTTTCATTAAACGAGGGGTACCAACAATTTTGTCCACGTGAGTATGTGGGAACATATGGCATGTTCTATTATATTACGTGACGAAGGGTGAAACATGCTGGAATTCGTTATTTGTAGAATTTACACATGTACATTAGTATATATGCTATAATGCATCTGAAGTCAGGGTATCTCATAGGATGATGAGACATCTGTACCAATGTGGTAACGGCATATTTTATGTTTATTGGTTTGCTTGCGATAAACTTCATACTGCATACCAGGAGAGAGGTTGAAAAGTGGTCTGCAGTAAAAAGGTGCAAACAAAGATACGTACCTCTACATAAATACACACACACATACACGTATATACATTGTGAGAAGGTGACAGGCAGAGTTCTGGAATCACGTTATATCTCTCCTAGGTTTTTGACATATGTGTGGTCCAGTACAGGTCTTGAGTAGGCCTCAGCCCAGCTGTGAGTCCTAGGCTCATTACTTCCCCATAAAAGGCCTCAGAGTCTGCACTTCAGGGCAGATTCTGGGAGTGAGAGAAGGCGCCTGGGTCTGTCCCTCTACTCTAAGTCTGGTGACACCATTTTTGTGCCGTTCTGTTTGTCGTGTGGCTGGTAGTAAGCCACACGTATAGTTAGTTTTGTTCTGTTTAGTTTAGAAGCTCGGACGAGCAGGAGTTTTGTTTTCTCTTGCCTGAAGTTAAGGCTGTATTTTATTTTGTGCCTGACGTAAGGTTTATTTATTTTGCTGTTTTTAAATAAACCTGTGTTGCACCGGACTTTTTGTGTCCCTGTCTCTAACTGGTTGGGTCTGCACCTTTGCTTTTACCGAGCTACCTATCCCACAACATACATAAAAAACTCACAAAATGATGCTAACAAATATAGCTTTTTTTGTCGCAATTGGAACAAACGATATCTCATTGGTGAGGAGCGCTACATTCTGGTTCGATCATTCTTCCATATATGCATTCGTGCTTCATTTGGAAGTTCATTGGCAAACGAGAGCAGCAAAATAATTTATCAAGTCAAATCTGGCTTCAATTTCTGCTGTTCACATAAAGGGCTCTCTGAATCTGAAAGCGGACTGGTTGAGCCATCATCCTCTGAAATTGAGCAAATGGGCACTCAACCCAGACATTTTTCATCTAATTACTCTGAGAATGGGTCTCCTGGAAATGGATGTAATGGCGCTGAGAGAAAATGTGCAACTTCCAAGATTCTTTTCACTCAACAGACTGGAAACTATAGTACCCACAACTGCGGTTATCAAGAATACAGTGAGTGAGTGAGCAGTGTCCGGCATGTAAACAATACTGGGAGCTGTGGGCCGATCTAAAATTGATGGCCTAGCTTAATGAAAAGCCATCAAATTTTAAAAGGTGGAAAACTCCTTTAACCCCTTCACACAAAATCACGATTTTTTTTCTAGCTTCCCAGTACATTATACAGGATAATGAAGGGTACCATTACAAAGTACAATTAGTCCCGCAAACAATAAGCCATCGTGTGAACTGAAAAATGAAAAAGTTATGGCTCTTGGAATGGGGGGAGGGAAAAATGGAAATGAAAAAACGAAAATTGGCTGTGGTATGAAGGGGTTAAAGGGGTATTCCAGTTTCTTTTTATTGATGGCCTATCCTAGACACAATTTTTTAAAAGCTTTGGGTTCGTCGAAAGCCCAAAATTTTTGGGATTTGTCAGCCATGAAACACTATCATACTCTGGAGTCTCCTAAGAGAGACGGTCCAGGGGAGGTAAGTAAAAATAATAAACAGTTATACCTTGCCTCACCTCTCCTGGGGATCCGGGCATCTCCCAGCGTTCTCTTCAGGCTTTTTCCAGCCTCTGCCTGACGTCACAAGCTCTGTATTTGGGCCTCAGCGGTGACCCCAGGGCATGTGATGTCAGCCACAGGCCTGAAGAGGACACAGGGTGTCCACCAAATATCCAGGAGAGGTGAGTATAACGGTTTGTTATTTTTCTCATCTTCCCTCCACTTTTTATGCTCTGAGAACCCCAGAGAATAATAATTGCACCGCTGTCATGATTCCGCAGGGCCCCACCAATCACCAGCTGGCGATGGGCCCCCTCTATATCTCTTGGACCGTTCGCAGTTGCACCTCCTGAAACAGAGATCATTATGCCCCTGGCAGAGAGTATGAACCTTCACTGAACAGATTTCACTTCAGGCTACCTCTAAGAGGTATTCATCCTTTAACCCCTGTATGGATATCTGGACTTCACTGCAGGGAAACTACCAGGTCAATACTTCTTGGCGTAGTCTCCGTTCAGTGACATCTGACCCAGGTGAGTTGACAGACACTGACACACAGCACCAAACTGAAAGGTGGAGACATGGTCAGGAGAGAGGACGAGGTCAGGACAGGTGTATTGTATAGTGGTAATCCAGGCAGAGGTCAGGAGAGGCAAAACAGGTTCAGAGTTAGCTAACAAAAGCATTGATCAAACATGGAAAATATGGTCAAAATTATGGTGAACATCTTTTCAGGACACTAGGTACCTTAACCCCTTAAGGACACGGCCAATTTTCGTTTTTGCATTTTTGTTTTTCCCTCCCCACATTCCAAGAGCCATAACTTTTTCATTTTTCAGTTCACAGAGTAACATGATGGCTTATTGTTTGCGAAACAAATTGTACTTTGTAATGGTACCATTCAGTATGCTGTACAATGTACTGGGAAGCTGGAAAAAAAATTCAGAATGAGGTGCAATTGGAGAAAAAAATGCATTTGCGCCAATTTCATATGGGTTTAATTTTTACGGCGTTCACTGTGTGGTAAAAATGACGTTACCTGTATTCTGCGGGTCAGTATGAACACGGCGATACCAAATTTATATAGTATTTGTAATGTTTTGATACCTTTTAAAAAATGAAAAACTTTGCAAAATAGAAAAAAAATTGTTTCGCCATATTGTGACACCTGTAAATTTTTCATATTTACATGTATGGAGCTGGGTAAGTCGTCTTTTTATGCAGGACATTTCATCCCGGACAACCCCTTTAACCACTTCCATATCGCCCATAGACTATATACGTCCAAGGGATGGTTGTCTAGTTCTGCAAGGATGTACCGGTACATCAAAGCAGAACTCAGTAGCTGTATGAAATCGTGCAGCTACTGAAACGGGAAGCTGGCTGTAACTTCAGCCAGAGCTCCCAGAGAGAAGACAGGGAAGGTTTATTACCTTCCCAATCGCTGTGTATATAGCGCTATGGGCGCTGCCATCTTGCGGACGCCTTCTGACCTGGAAGTCGCGTGATCCGCCGACTGCAGCGTCTACAAGAGCTGTTGGGTCCTACAGGACCCAGATAAGCTCTATAGTATTGTTTAAGTAACGTGCAGGAGGCTGTATTCCTCCTGCAACTGGGGCTAAATGTACCAGCTCCAGTTACAGGGGAAATCAGCCTCCCCAACCTTTTGGGACACAATGTAAAAAAAAAAATAAAAAATTAATAGAAAAGAAAAAAAAATGTAAATAAAATAATAAAAAAATAAATTAAATAATACACCAATAAAATGCCCTAATTACAGGTTATAGCCCCAACCCGTCTACACCATAAAAAAAAAAAAAAATTGCCGAACGGAGAGTAAAAGCTATTTAATAATGTTTTTTAGTAGCACTTTGTGTCATTAAATTAAAAAAAATAAATAAATTAAAAAAGTGACAAACTTTTGTTTATATTTTTCTGGATATAAAAAAAAATAAAACACATGCAAAAATAAAAACAACATAAAAATAAAGCCCTATGTGTCACCGAAAAAGATGCAGACATTAGTTGGATAACGCCAATGATAAAAATGTTACAGCCCTCAAAACCGCACATGCAAAAAAAAACGAAAATGTGTCTGGTTTGGAAGGGGGGTAAAGCATCTGGAATGGGGGGTAAAGCAAATTGAAGTGGTTAATGCTCAGTCACCCACCCATGGAGCCACTGAGACATCTTTTCTATTGCTGATGTTCCTGTAATATTACTATTGAGGGACTCCATTTTATTTGTTACTTCTGAATTAAAGGGAACCTGTCACCAGGAACACTGTGTAATCTGAAGGCAGTATGTCATAGAGCAGAAGGAGCTGAGCAGATTAATATATAGTTTGGTGGGAACAGATCCAGTCCAATCTGTCATTTATCCATTTATTTCTCTGTTCTTTCTTTGCTTTGTGCATACAGGAACAGCTGTCAATCATCACTGTTAGGACCGCCCACTGGACTCCAGTACTCCTTCTAAGCATGCAAAGAACACAGAAAGAAATGAATACATGACAAGTTCTGCTAAATCTTTTCCCACAACACTATATATCAGTGATGGCGAACCTTTTAGAGACCGTGCCCAAACTGCAACCCAAAACCCACTAAATTATCGCAAAGTGCCAACATGGAAATTTAACCTTAAATTAACCAGGATCTGTTTTATAGTGACCGTGCAATGTTACAGCCTGTAATAATATCACATGTCTGCTATAAAACAGATACTATGTGATATAAATAGTGAAGGGCCCCCACACAGTACAATTCGATCTGAAGTGGCCCCCAGATAGTACTATATGCTCCAGAATGGCCTCCAGACAGTATTATATGCTCCACAGTCGGACCCCACATAGTAGTATATGATTCACAGTGGGGCCCCACACAGTAGTATACAGTATGCCTCACAGTGGGCCCCCACACAGTAGTATATGCTTCACAGTGGTCCCCCACACAGTAGTATATGCTTCATAGTGGCCCCCACATAGTAGTATATGATTCACAGTGGGGCCCCACACAGTAGTATATGCTTCACAGCGGGCCCCCACACAGTAGTATATGCTTCACAGTGGGCCCCCACTCAGTTGTATATGCTTCACAGTGGGGCCCCACACAGTAGTATATGCTTTACAGTGGGCCCCCACATAGTAGTATATGCTTCACAGTGGGGCCCCACACAGTAGTATATGCTTCACAGTGGGCCCCCACATAGTAGTATATGCTTCACAGTGGGGCTCCACACAGTAGTATATGCTTCACAGTGGGCCCCCACAAAGTGGTATATGCTTCACAGTGGGGCCCCACACAGTAGTATATGCTTCACAGTGGGCCCCTACATAGTAGTATATGCTTCACAGTGGGGCTCCACACAGTAGTATATGCTTCACAGTGGGCCCCCACAAAGTGGTATATGCTTCACAGTGGGGCCCCACACAGTAGTATATGCTTCACAGTGGGCCCCCACATAGTAGTATATGCTTCACAGTGGGGCTCCACACAGTAGTATATGCTTCACAGTGGGCCCCCACATAGTAGTATATGCTTCACAGTGGGCCCCCACATAGTAGTATATGCTTCACAGTGGGGCTCCACACAGTAGTATATGCTTCACAGTGGGCCCCCACAAAGTGGTATATGCTTCACAGTGGGGCCCCACACAGTAGTATATGCTTCACAGTGGGCCCCCACATAGTAGTATATGCTTCACAGTGGGGCTCCACACAGTAGTATATGCTTCACAGTGGGCCCCCACATAGTAGTATATGCTTCACAGTGGGACCCCACACAGTAGTATATGCTTCACAGTAGGCCCCTACACAGTAGTTTATATTACTTACCTAGTCCCATGAAGAGCTGCAGTCCCACGAAGAACGTCCTCCTCCTCCTTCTGCTCGCGTGCGCTGATGACTTGCGTCATCACTCCTGCGTCGGGGCAGAGGTTACACTCTGCAGTCAGTGTAGGCCGCGGTCTGGACCGCAGCCTACACTGACAGCTCAGCCGAAAGACGCGATCACTCACTAATAGGGAATCCTGTATCGGATTCCCCATTAGTGAGCGACCATGGCGACGGCGCTCGTGCCAACTGAGAGGGCTCTGCGTGCCTTCTCTGGCACGCGTGCCATAGGTTCGCCATCCCAGCTATATATCATCTGCTCAGCTCCTCCTGCTCTGTAACACGCTGCCTGCAGATTGGACTTCTCTTTAAAGCTGAATTTGATACTTTTCAATAAAGAAGACGATCCCTGTATACTACCAGGCTAATAGAACGTTAGAATGAGGATAACTTCTTTTTATAAATTTCATCCTCTTTGACGGAGGGTAGTTTGTACATTAATGCTCAGCGACTTTTTTAATATTTTCCTTCTCCGACTACCAAAATTCATATCTTTTTTATTTTTCTGTCGACATAGCTAAGCAAGGGCCTATTCTTTGTGTGACAAGTTGTACTTTCATTTGGCACAGTTTTTATTAATGTTTTTGGGGGATCCATGTGAAAAAAAAAACAAATTCTATCATTTTTTGCATTTTTGCTTTAATGGTATTCACTCTGTATTAAAAATGACACGGCAACTTTGTCCAGTGGGTCATTACAATTACAGCGTGATCTACTGATCCCCAGTGCAATGTGCTGCAGTCCGTTGCATTGCAGTGAAGTACATTGGACATAGTATTCCTATGTACAATAGGAAAAAGCAGCCAGGAATCCATTGATTGGCGTCCTGGCTGCTACGGCAACCTCTCGAAACCCTGCAATCTCATCAGGAGAGATCTGAGGGGTGGATGCCGTGATCGCTTTCGATTGATAGCTGGAGTTGGAGTATTTTCTGACTCCCACTGCAGAGGATATTAAAACACTGGTTTTTAGAAATGTGCACCATTGTAGCCAAATGTTTTAAAAGGAACCAGTCAGGTGGTTTTTCCAGCTTAAACTGGCCCCACCATGTACAGGATCATGTGTAACCCCACCACCCAGGCATGGCTGATATCTCCCTTGTGATGTCAGGGAACGAGGGGACGGTGAGGGAGATGTCAATCATGTCCAGGAGGTGTGATTATGAAGGGGATAGTGTGACTAGGCTGAAGCTACTCCCTGTCCCCATCACTACTTAGGGTAATTTGCATATAACGTTTGCTGCAACGGAAAGATTACAGAGGGCACCAAAGGAAAGGTAAGTACATGATGGGCCCGTTTATGGTGGAAAAACCACCTGACAGGTTCCCTTTAAATCTGTTTCCATAGCTCCCAGAAACAGCATAGAGCAGCATGGCTCATCTGCCTGGTGGTCTGGACTCACAGCCAGGTATTCCTGTCTGGACAGCAGATTGCTGCTTGAGATAGGAATGATACTTTAACATCAAGTATTGAGAATCACCTCACATGCAACATTTCTAAAGGAAAAGAGCAAGAAGAATGCATAGGCAAATTAGGGAAATAGCTGCCCTATCAGAGGTACTACACATGGCAACGGTTTATACCGCCCCCTTGCTGACTCTGACCAGCACCTGTCTTCTGAATGATGATTCCAGAGGGTGGTGGCCTGGTAACCAATGAACACTTAATTTGACCTGATGGAATTACTCATTCCATTTTTTTTGTTTAATCGCCCACTATCTATTGCATTATACCAACAGGTAATGGATGATATTTGTTAATCACCAATTCCTACTCAGTCCTACCTACGCTTTGCCTCCAGGAGGCGCCACATATTGTTGTTCAATGTCCGGACATAGTATGCAGTGGTGGGCTGGAGGCAAAGAAGAGGCTGGACTGAGCGGGAGATAAATACCGGGTGTTACCTGTTGAAGTAGTCCAACAAGTAGCGGCCTAAAGGAGCTTATTTACTGAGTGGGTCCAATTAAAATAAAAATGTACCGTGTGGGTGTCAATATATTGTATGGGGGCCAATAAAAGGGGAAAATACTGCGTGGGGGCCAGTAATTGGGCAATATACTGTGTGTGTCAATAAAGGGGGGCGTTATGCTGTGTGGGATCTAGTAAATGGGGAATTACATTGTGTGGCCACCAATAACGGGGCAGTTTACTGTGTTTGGGTCAGTAAAAAGGGCAATATACTTGTGGGGGTCCATAAATGAGGCAGTATACTTGTGGGGGTCAGTTAAGGGGTCGTTATACTGTGTAGAAGGCTAGTAATAGGGGCAACGTACTTGTGTGGGTCGGTAAAAGGAGCATTATACTGTGTGTGGGCCAGTAACGGAGACATTATACTGTGTGGGTGCCAATTAAGGGGGTAGTATACTTGTGGGGGTAAGTTAAGGGGTCGTTATACTGTGTAGAAGGCCAGTAATAGGGGCAACGTACTTGTGTGGGTCGGTAAAAGGAGCATTATACTGTGTGGGGGCCAGTAACGGAGACATTATACTGTGTGGGTGCCAATTAAGGGGGCAATATACTTGTGGGGGTCAGTAAGAGGTGTTATACCGTGTGGGGGTCAGTAAAGAGGGTGTTATATTTTGCAAAAGCCAATAATGGATGCAATATACTTGTGGGGGAACACTAAAGAGGACAGTAAAAGTGGGTGCTATACTGTGTGAGGGCCAATATACTTGTGTCAGCAAAGGGGGCGTAAGTATGGCTATACCCCCTTGCGATATGCCAGGTCCCCACAAACACCCCCCTTCCCTCCATGGCCCCTGAGCCCTATAATGACTACACGTGACTCAGATAAAATGCTCAAGTAATCACAGCCTGGAGGAAACGACACACAGATCCATTACTACTGGCAAGAGCCTATGCCTGGCTGATCACATGACCATGACGTCATCAAAGGTCCTGCACACACTAGGATGTAAGTGTGATTGGATCATATGACCGCGACATCCTGAAAGGTCCTATACAAACTAGGCTATAGGGGACTGATTACATGGCAATGACGTCTGCACAGGTCCTGTACATACTAGGCTCTAACTAATTGATCACATGACTGTGACATCGTCAAAGGTCCTGCATCCTTTAGGATGTAACGTCTGTCCCGAAGTTATTGGTCGGGGTATGTGCGGCTTTTATTCATTGTACTGTATGATGTCCCGGGAGCCTCTGTATGGCACTACATGTGTATATATTAGTATTGTATATGTCTAGGTATCCGTAGACGTGTAATCTAGGTGGATGTGTACGGTATAGTGTGTGTGCTATATTCAGTGTAATTGTGTGTGTATAGAGATGTATATAGTTCAGGTTCATATGTAATATGTGGTATTATGTCTGTATATATGCTATACAGTAGCCTGTTTGTGTAAGATATATATATATATATATATATATATATTATATCTTATCTCTATGTAATGCTGATACTGCCCCCCCCCCCCATCTTTACATTCCAGGATCTAAAATGTTTTGCTCTTTCCATCTATCTAGCTGTTTTCTGTGGGATGAGTTGGTGCAATTTTTTTTTTTTTTTACCTTATTTATCTTTTAATTTTGCACCACACTTATCGTATAGCATAAATAAAAAATAAGCATAGTAAAAAATACGTAGGGGCCATTGGCTCCTGAACTGAAGATATAAATACATATGTAATGTCGGGGGAAGACCCGACTCTTCCGATCTGCAGGTATGCCGTGAGGTGCCAAATTAGAGATAGGTGTGGCAGAATATGGAGCTCGGGAGATGTACAGAGACACAGAATAATGGCTTTATACCAGTTTACACATCACACACTACATCATATCAAACATGTAATACAATTGGTAAACACTGCGTGCGCTTCCGGTGTCCGCCATCTTAGCATCTGACCATATTAGCACATCCTGCTATGATAGATGATATGGCCTTGGAAATCTCATAAAACATTTTTAACGAGCTCTAATTTCTTATCATCATGCATCCGCAGTTCTGTGGCGGATGGCCCAGACATCACAAGATTAATATGCATAAGCTAAATTTATATTAAACATAGAAGCATGTGGAAATGCGCTAGCCACCAGATGCGGCCTTTGCAATAGCAAACAGCACCTCATACGAGGACACTGTGACCACACATCCAGAAACATGGCTATCCGCCCGGAAAATACTAACTTAAACAAGTTATCTCAAGGCTGCTCATTCAGCAAAAGTCTTTTAATGAGTTTAAACATGGCTGTTAGGAGAGACAAGATGGAGGGTAGACAAAATGGAGTCAAGTGATACAAGATGGTGCCTTAACTCTAACAGTAATTATAATAAAGATTCATGCCGTATTCACACAACTGTGGCAAGTCTAGGAAATGTGGTCTGGCCCAGAGTGAACACGGCTGTGTGAACTAAAATTACATTGTGGAATAACTCTCTTTAGGCTGGGGTACAACATTGTGAAAATGCTGCATTTTTCCTTACCTGCAAAGTGGATGGGATTCTGTCTAATCCCATCCACACATTGCAGAAAAGCTGCGATTTCAAAAATGCTTGTATTTTTGTAAATCACAGCATGTCAACTATACCTATAGAAACACTGGCGGTTTCCGTATAGGTGTAATGGAAGCAGACAGTCAGCAGAGGAAAACTCTGTGGACTTTATGAAAACCACTACGGAAAAAAAATGCAATGCTGCTCTGCTGCTATCTTTTCTGCATCGGTTTTTGGCTGCCGCCTGCTACATGGAGCCTTAGCCTAATACAGCATTACTATGCTGCTGCCCACGTTTCTTTCCTTACAGCTGACCGTTTTCCAAATATTCATGTTTCTGAGTATGGATTCATGCACACTATCGGGATCTACATGGAGAAAAAATGCATGGATATGCACAAACGGTACAGATTTTGGCATTTGGATTTTGAAGCTATTTTTTTGGCAATCTATGCCAAAAAAATAGATTGACATGTTGCAGATTTTATAATTTGCACCATAGGTCAATTTCTGTGCTCATTTAGGGTACATGCAGATTTTCCTCATGAATTTCAATGCAGAAAATCTCCACCATAATCCATCAGCATTAAAGGGGTTGTCCAGGGATTTATAATTTACTTACTTGTTCAGGGTTTTTGCAGATGATGAACAGGTAAGTAAAAAAGTTTAATCAAAGTTTATTAAAGTTTTTTTTTTTTTTTTTTTTTTTTTAAGTACAGTGGAAAAAAAAACAAAAAACAAAAATAGTGCGAGCAAACAAATGACGCGAAGGCATGCAGACCTCGCCTTTTAACAAGAAGCTTGAGGTAAGACCCCAGCTAACGCTGTGGAGCACAGTACAATAACAGAGGAACTGAAGGCCCAGATATATACGGGACCATAAAGCAGCATCTTAAAGTTAATGGGAGAAGAACAAACAGACAAAGGAACATACAATGGGAACTAAGATCAGGAAAACATATACTAGAGAGAAAGAGGGAGGGAGGGGACAGTGGAATAGAAGAGCGACCAATAACCACCTCTAAAGGACGGAAGAGAGAAAAAGGGAAGAAAGAAGCAGCAAGGTATCGCTGTATCAGGAAAAGAAAGAAGAGAACTCAGACGATTCCTGGAACACCACCCAAGGCCGCCAGAGAGCATCAAATTTGGAGGGGTCGGGGGAATCCTCCGCAACCAGGGCCTCCATTCTCCTTATGAGGAGAAGCTCCTGAAGAAATTCAACCAGAGAGGGCGCAACAGTGCTCCGCCAGTGCCTGGGAATAACGGTTCCTGCAGCCGTGAGAAAGTGTCGCAGGAGGTCTTTCTTCACTGCAGAGATCCTGCCAGGAATAACTGAAAGAAGGGCCAGTTGCTGAGATGGTGCGACCACACACTTTAGCATAAAGAGCGAACACAGCGTCCCAAAAGGGCCTGAGAACGTCACACTCCCACCAGATGTGATATAGGGTGCCTTTCTCAGTACCACAGCACCAACACCTGTCAGTCACAGCAGGATAAATTCTGTGGAGGAAATCAGGGCACCGGTACCACCGAGACAGGATCTTGAAATTCTTTTCTTGCGCCTGCAGGGCAACGGAAGCTTATGTGCGAACAGGAAAACCCAATCCCAGTTGGCAGGGGAGAGGCCCACACAAAGGCCTGAGTCCCAGGGGCCTGTGTAAGAGGGGGTGCCGGGGTAGCATCTCGGAGAAGAACGCTGTAAAGAACCGAGAGTGCACGCGGGGAAGAGTCAGAGTGGGAAAGGACGGACTCCAGGTCAGTCATGGTAGAGGAAAGAAGAGGGGACAAAGAGAATTTCCGCAGGAAGGCCGTAAGTTGACCATACTCCAACCAGGATAAATGAAGGTCAGGGTGAGAAGCGCGCAACTGGGCCAACGGAGGAAGGGGAGGATCCCCAGCGACCTTTCTAAGCCTAACATCGTCGCCGCTTCGCCAACAAAGAAATCTATCTGCGGAGCAACCCGGTGGAAACATAGGATTGCTAAAGAGAGGACTAAGGGGGCCGGGGACTCTGGCCAGTCTCCCACTAGAACAAACCGAATCCCAGGTCTTCAGGAAGTGTAAAGAGAGGAATGAGTACCTGACGGATCTCGAGCGGAAATGAGCCGGAATCTACGGCAATGAGGGGAGGGGGAACGATAGCAGATCAGCCTCGATAGAAACCCATTGCTTGTCTATGCTGCGGTAGTGCCAGTCAAAAAGACGGAGCAAAACCTCAGAGCGGTAATAAAGTCTAGGATCTGGAAGGCCCGCACCTCCCCTATCCTTGCTGCGGGTCAATGTCTGATATTTTATCCTACTCCGCGCTGAACCCCACACAAACCTCCCAAACAGGGACTGGACTCCAGTGAAAAAGGTGCACGGGAGGTGAATGGGGAGCGTCTGGAACAGATATAAAAGCCGAGGGACCACGTCCATCTTGAGGGCATGAATACGGCTGAACCAAGTAAGGGCCTGTGTACTGTATCTCCGGAGGTCTGCCACAAGAGTTTCGAGCAGTTGAACAGGTAAGTAAATTACTAATCCCTGGACAACCCCTTTAATGCTGATAGATTATGGTGCAGATTTTCTGCATTGAAATCTGCATGAAATCTGCATATCATCCTGATTGTGTTTCTGTACCCTAAAAGGCTTAGGGTCCAGGCTCACATAAATGTAGCAGAAGATGGCCAAAATTCTGACTGCACGTGGCCACCAATGGTCACAACATGATTATACAGTATAATCACCGGCTCCTACACCCGAGAGAAGGGTTTCGGATGCATGCAGCTATAGTTAAGTAAGCGTTCACCCTTGTTGCTCAGATTCAGGCTCATCATCCCCTACCCCTCAAAGTAGTCACTAGATTTGTTCTTGATCATATCCTCGTCCAGTAATCAGGCTCACTATTACTACATTACAGCCGTCCCACCCCCCCCCCACACATCACGAGGCTCACCATACTCCATTGTACACCCCATACCTACAGCTCACTGTTAATTTATTACAACCCCCTCAAATTCCCCACAGCTCACTGTACATTTACTACACCAACACAGCCTCCCCCAATAGTTGACTGTTCATTTATTACACCCTCCCCCTCCCCTTCCAATAAGGCTCACTGTCTTCCATTATTTGGTATGGCTTGGTCATTCCTGAGACTTAGTGCAGAGAGCCCTGGCACATGATACAACCCTCTGCTAGGTGATGCCACGCACCCACAATGCTCGGCTAAGGGGAGCTCCTGAACTGCCTGCAAAGTAATGTGCACTTTGCAGGCGGTTTTAGGGCTTCTCCCGGTCCTCTTAGCTGGGCACTGTGCGGACAGTGCTTCACATGTAGACTTGCAGCGTGTGCTGTGGCTCTCTGCTAGGTGAACAAGTAAGGTTTTTTTTCTTAAACTGGCAGTTCAGTGGTGCTGCTACTCAGAAATTGCGCCAAGACTGAAAAGTCTTTAAAAAACAAAAAAAAATTCTAATTCATTCTTCCTTTCCTTTCAGGTTTCTTTAGCAACAAAATAAGCTTTTGCTGACTTACTGAGAATGGAGAAGGAGAGAAAACAGATGGCTGGGAGAATACTAAACTTCACCCTTGAGATCATCTATCTGTTGACTGGAGAGGTGAGGAACTCTGGGAATCTTGTCATGTCTTGGGACTGTATAAAATGACATAGATTTAATCCAGTGGTCTAATCTGACATTATGCTCTTTTCTCTGTACTGGCTTTAGATATTTAAAAATCCTTTGACTGTCTCACCTGGGATTACGTATTTGGGATTACACTTAATAAATTTGATACTATGGGTTCCAGTGTGTTGTGATTTACTCTTTGTCCATAGCGTATGTCCTCTATTCAGCCCATGCACATCTCGATCGCTCGAGGGACTCGTCAGGGTTGCCCTTTTTGCCCTGATTATGGAGCACCTTGCTCAATTGATCAGACACCAAGTGGACATTAAAGGTGTTACTATAACAACTCAACAATACAAGCTCAAGCTGACGATCTCTTTGCCACTTTGACAAATTTCCTCACCTCCCTACCTAACCTTTTTAGTGTTATGGAACGATTATTCTGCTGCATCTAATCTCCACATAAACTCTGCCAAATCAGAAGTACTGTACTATAATGTACTGACTCACACCAAGATATTGATAGCCCTCAATTTTACTTTCTATCATGGACAACACTACCTCCCCTATTAGGGATTGTCCTTGACACCCTCAATCGAACAGTTATATGCCCATAATTATCCTAAACTGTTTCAGACGAGACTTGGGATCTTTCATTCCTCTAGGATATCTACAGTTAAAATGGTGGTCCTCCCGAGGATCTTGCCCTTTATTTGCAATCTCCCTACCCCACTGTCTACCACAGAGCTAAATGTGATACAAAGGAACATCTTTAGATTTATATGGACTGAGGAATGGCTTCACATTGCCCACTATATCATGTACTATCATAGATGGCTAGGGGGACTATCAGTCCCAATCTTCCTTCCATACGTCTTAAATATTACCAGGTGGCTAGACTGGCTCAATTTGTTTTAGTCCATGCCTCTGCAGACCGACCACTATGGACTGATATAGAAGTGGAACTCAGTCCAGTAGTTACTGCACCCCTGATCTTAATTTATAGGGATTCTCTAGTGACTGGTACAGTGCCAAGGCCTCTAGGTCTTCCCCAGGTTATTACAGACCATGTGTTTAACATCCATTGTGAGGGGCTCTTAAGGAACTATATACAGGAGTACATTTCATGTGACAGACCGATGGTTTTACTAAAGACAGAAGTTGTCAGACTAACCTGATTTGTTTTTTAAGAGATGAGTAGAAGTCTGGACAGAAGGAGGATGTGGATATAGTGTTCCTGGACTTTGCAAAGGTGTTTATTGGGTAAAATCAGGTCTATTGGCGGTGTACACCAAGTGGTGTACCCCTGGGTTCAGTGCTGGGTGTTCTGTTATAAATAGTGTACCCCAGGGTTCAGTGCTGGATCCTTTGTTATAAATGGTGTACCCCAGGGTTCAGGCTGGATCCTCTGTTATAAATGGTGTACCCCAGGGTTCAGGCTGGATCCTCTGTTATAAATGGTGTAGCCCAGGGTTCAGGCTGGATCCTCTGTTATAAATGGTGTACCCCAGGATTTAGTGCTTATGTTAATGATATAGAAGATGATTTTATAGCACTGTCTCTATTTTTGCAGATGACTCCAAGCTATGTAGTACAATACTGTCTATAGAGGATGTACGTAGGTTACAACCAGACTTGGACAGACTGAGTGTTTGGGCATCCACAATGCAAATAATAATAATAATAATAATAGTCCTTTAATAGTCCCACAATGGGGAAATTCAGTGTGTTACAGCAGCAAAGATAAGATAAGCAGATACAAATACAAATACAACATGTACAGGAATGTTCCAAGGTGAGAGGCATTACATTAATAGCAGACAGACAGATAGGACGTAGCAGAGGGGGGGGGGGGATATAACAGGCAGAGAGATATTTCAGTTCTCTGTATGTAATGATCTCCGCTTAGGTTCAATGTGGATAAATGTAAAGTTATGTATCTGTGTAAAAATAATCCACATGCAGCATATGTCCTAGGGGGGGATAACACTGGAAGAGTCATTGGTGGAGAAGGACCTGGGTTTACTTGTAGATCATAGGTTAAATTACAGCATGAAATGTCAGTCAGCTGCTTTTATGTTCGAAAAGGTTCAACGGAGTGCCACAGAACTGATAAGGGGCATGGAGGACCTCTGTTATGAGGAGAGACTAAAAGAGTTAAATCTGTTTAGTTTGGAGAAGAGACATTTAAGGGGAGATTTGATAAACCTGTATAATATATAAATAGCCCATACAAGAAATATGGGGAAAAGCTGTTCCATGTAAAATCCCCTCAAAAGTCAAGGGGGCTCTCTCTCCATCTGGAGGAAAAAAGGTTTAATCTGCAGAGGCGACAAGGCTTCTTCACTGAGGGCTGTGAATCTGTGGAATAGCCTACCCCCAGGAGCTGGTCACAGCTTAAAAAAAAAAGGATTTTTAGAGTAAAATAGCATTGATGCTTATGGAAATGTATAGAATGTCATGCCCTTTCCCATCCCGTGGTGGAACTTGATGGACATATGTCTTTTTTTCAACCATACTGTTACCTAGCGTACACGTATTCTTTCTCTGTTCTAATGTGGTTGGTCCAATCAACTATGTCACTACTCGCGCCCACAGATTTACTTACTCAGTATTCTCTATCACTTTGAGGGAAGGCGGCCCTTTTTAAGTATGGTTTGCAATCTAGTATCTCCCCTGCCCAGCCCATATTCATGAACCCCAATTTTCCCCCAGGTCTTAATTTTTACAACTTTGGGAGGTGGCAGTTTAAGGGATTACTTCGGTTCCATGATTTCCTGGTGTATAAGAAGCTTTCACACTCTCCCTCTTTACTTAAAGGTTTCAACCCCCAGCAGTGGTGTCCTTTAGGATCCAACAGGTCTTTTCGTTCCTTCACTCCCTCCTAGAATCAGGGGTGGAGATCTCCTATACGTTCCTGGAGTCCTACTCTCTATAATATATAGCTCTATAAACCAGCCGAAGGGAGAGGTTAAGTTACCATTTATGTTACAATGGGAGGAGGACATCCCTTGCAACTGCCCCCCCCCACCAGAAGTGGCATTTATGTTGTGAAATTTTAGGAAGAGGCAATTGACATCCCTCCTTGAAAATTCAATAAAAATTCTCCACAGAGCATATTATGTTCCGGCTCGCTTACATAGCATTTATTCTTATGTATTCCCCATTTTCTTTCACAGCTGTCAACACAGGGCAAAGATGTTCCGCATATGGTGGACTTGACCTGTAGTAGCTAGTGTGATCAGAGAGATAACAGGCCACAACTGCCCTCAAAAAACAGGCATCTGGGTGATCACCCACGTGACATGCCTAACTGGATCTTTAGCTCAGCACATTTTGTTTGATAGGGTATGACATCCTTGGATGTGTTCTTCCCATTCTGTGACGTTTTGTCCCCTTTGATGTCATAGATGGATCTAGCCATGAAGCCCCAACCTATTGGTAACCCCACGATCTTCTATTCTTTTGCATGTATTATTGTACTGACTTCTAGAATATATAATTATACTAGCAGAAGGACCCGGCTTCACAGGGGTATATTTAATTTTTTGTTTGTGTAGTGGCCCCATAAGAATTGGCCAGTTCTGCACTTGACATCCAGTATGGCAGTCTAGTGTAGGTACAGTCAATTTATGGCTGTGTTGTTATGGAAACCTGGTAAATGAAATGTGAACTTATATTGGCTGATGCACGTCATATGACTGAATATTTAAGGACCTGCGAACTGCTATTGACTCATTCAGGTCATAAATAGCTTGATTGCTATGGAAACCTGGTGTAAAGCTGTGTGTATGTCAAGACTGAAGAACCTGCGATTTTCCATTGGTCCATAAGCGTCATGTGATCATGTGTATCTCAGTTTTAATATCAGTGAAAAACATGCAATCAATTGTTAGGGAAAACCTAGAGTGAAGCTGTGTATATGTGACCTTGTGTAACAGTGTCATCTACAGAGCCCTGCCCCTTTAAAGTTGACCTACAGCAGTGAAGAAAAATGGCTGGGTTGTTATGGAAACATGGAGTGCAGCTGTGTGCATATGGCTGACAATGCCTTGTCAGATTAGAGACGGCTTGGGTCTTGCTGGGTTGTTTCAGCAGCTCGCTGTTGTCTGTGACATACCTTGTCAAATTGGAGACAGGTTTGGGTCTGCTGAGAGTTTTTTCATTAGCTCGAGCAGCAGCCATGCGTTTTGCTGCAGGGGGCATGAGTAGTTTAAAAACGTTTTTTAAGAATTCTGACATCCGATATGTTCGCCTTAGGGCCCAGCCATTCCTAGTTATGCCACTGAATCCACTATAGGTACAGTCTATTTATGGCTGTGTTGTTATGGAAACCTGGTAAATTAAGTGTGAACTTATATTGGCTGATACACGTGATATGACTGAATATTTAAGGACCTGTGAACTGCTATTGACTAATACAGGTCATAAATAGCTTGGTTGCTATGGAAACCTGTGTGCCTGAGGAGACTAAGCTCCTGCGAGCTTCTATTGGCTGGTAAGGGACATGTGACCGTGTGTATGGCAGTTGGAATGTGAGTGAAAGACTTGCAGGCTTGTATTAGCTAATTGAGGTAATTTTTTGGGAATACTGTTTCTCAGGAACGGTACGTCCTAGAGAGCTGAGACCCAGTCTAAAATCTACCCAGACACCTGATGTACGTGTGTACCAAATTTGGTGAGGATCGGCCCAGTCGTTTGGTCACGCATAAAGAACAGACAGACAGAAACTCATTTATATATATATATATATATATATATATATATATATATATAAGAGGTAATATAGAATATAATTCTAGAATATAGTTAAAATAATCATTTTTTTGTGAAGCCAGAGTTGGTAACTTTTTTTTGTTATTGGTTCCAATTCTGACTCCACAGCCTTGGTTACCATTGTACCATTTTTTTGACCTATCTTGCCCATCGACTCTCCCCATGTACAGGACTACATAGTAGTGAAGAAGATATCTGAGGAGGGTGAACGATGGACCAGGAACCAGGATCCTATCATGGTGTCTGAGAGAAGCAGCTATCAGGAGATCCTGGAACTGACCAACAAGATGACTGAGCTGCTGACTGGAGAGGTGAGCGCTGCTGGGAGATGTCTATAGAGGCAACAAAGCCAAAGTGTTCTGAAGTCAAGATGTTCAACATTGGACCTTATGCCAATAATGCTAGTAGTGCTAGACAGGAATTTGATGTCATGGGAGAAGTTGAACATGTGAGAAATAAAGGGTCAGAATGCCATAAAACAAATTTTAAAGAATTGTTACCTCACTGATCCTTCAGAACTCCAATTCTGATGCTGCCTGGGTCCCCATGTGGTCTCTACTTCATTTCCCTCTTTACTCAGCTCAGCCAGTGGTTGACAAATCAACTGATTTCCTGTTTCAGAAGGAATCAGCAAGTGGAGACAACCAAGGAACCCAGAAGTGTTGAAATGGGAGCAACAGGGATTGGTGAGGCAAGTATCATATGTATGTATATGGTACTGGTTTAGTACTGGAATATATACAGTGGGGAAAAAAAAGTATTTAGTCAGCCACCAATTGTGCAAGTTCTCCTACTTAAAAAGATGAGGCGACCTGTAATTGACATCATAGGTAGACCTCAACTATGAGAGACAAAATGAGGAAACAAATCCAGAAAATCACATTGTCTGATTTTTTTAAGAATTTATTTGCAAATTATGGTGGAAAATAAGTATTTGGTCAATAACAAAAGTTCATCTCAATACTTTGTTATATATCCTTTGTTGGCAATGACAGAGGTCAAACGTTTTCTGTAAGTCTTCACAAGGTTGGCACACACTGTTGCTGGTTTGTTGGCCCATTCCTCCATGCAGATCTCCTCTAGAGCAGGGATGTTTTGGGGCTGTCGCTGGGCAACACGAACTTTCAACTTCCTCCAAAGGTTTTCTATGGGGTTGAGATCTGGAGACTGGCTAGGCCACTCCTGGACCTTGAAATGCTTCTTACGAAGCCACTCCTTTGTTGCCCTGGCGGTATGCTTGGGATCATTCTCATGCTGAAAGACCCAGCCATGTTTCATCTTCAATGCCCTTGCTGATGGAAGGAGGTTTGCACTCAAAATCTCACGATACATGGCCCCATTCATTCTTTCATGTACACGGATCAGTCGTCCTGGTCCCTTTGCAGAGAAACAGCCCCAAATCATGATGTTGTCACCCCCATGCTTCACAGTAGGTATGGTGTTCTTTGGATGCAACTCAGCATTCACTCTCCTCCAAACACGACGAGTTGTGTTTCTACCAAACGGTTCTACTTTGGTTTCATCTGACCATATGACATTCTCCCAATACTCTTCTGGAACATCCAAATGCTCTCTAGCAAACTTCAGACGGGCCCGGATATGTACTGGCTTAGCTGGGGGACACGTCTGGCACTGCAGGATCTGAGTCCCTGGCGGTGTACTGTGTTACTGACGGTAACCTTTGTTATGTTAGTCCCAGTTTTCTGCAGGTCATTCAATAGGTCCCCCCCGTGTGGTTCTGGGATTTTTGCTCACCGTTCTTGTGATCATTTTGACCCCACAGGGTGAGATCTTGCGTGGAGCCCCTGATGGAGGGAGATTATCAGTGGTCTTGTATGTCTTCCATTTTCTAATTATTGCTCCCACAGGTGATTTCCTCACACCAAGCTGCTTGCCTATTGCAGATTCAGTCTTCCCAGCCTGGTGCAGGGCTACAATTTTGTTTCTGGTGTCCTTCCACAGCTCTTTGGTCTTCACCATATTGGAGTTTGGAGTGTGACTGTTTGAGGTTGTGGACAGGTGTCTTTTATACTGATAACAATGTCAAACAGGAGCCATTACTACAGGTAATGAGTGGAGGACAGAGGAGCCTCTTAAAGAAGAAGTTACAGGTCTGTGAGAGCCAGAAATCTTGCTTGTTTGTAGGTGACCAAATACTTATTTTCCACCATAATTTGCAAATAAATTCTTTAAAAATCAGACAATGTGATTTTCTGGATTTGTTTTCTCATTTTGTCTCTCATAGTTGAGGTCTACCTATGATGACAATTACAGGCCGGCCTCATCTTTTTAACTGGGAGAACTTGCACAATTGGTGGCTGACTAAATACTTTTTTTTCCCCCACTGTACATTGATTGGTTGTGACTATTGGAAATATGATTGAGCAACCTGGAATGGCTATTAGTTTTTTTTTTTTTTTTCTATTAGTCTGGAGCGGTGCTGAGGGGTCATTTACACAACTCTGTTCCTCCTGTGAAACATGGTCTATGTTGCACCTGCATTTCCCAGACTGTTTTATAAAGCTTATGGTTGTCACACTTTTCCCACTGTGTTTGTATCATTGTGTTGTCAGGTTCCTATAAGGTGTCAGGATGTCACAGTGTATTTCTCTATGGAGGAGTGGGAGTACATAGAAGAGCACAAGGATGAGTATGAGGACACTATTATAGAAAATCGCCAAACGGTCATATCACTTGGTAAGAGCAGACTTTTCTTGGCTACAAAGTTTTGTTTGAATAAGTCATTTTGCAGCATTTTGTTTGAGAAGAACAAAACAGAAGTGGAACAGCAGGAAAGAATAAGACTTCCCTTTAACACCCTCCCTCTCCTCCACACACATACACACAGTTCTGGGGTTTGAGTAAAGTGCATTACAGTTCATCTTGAGCAGGATACATCCAGGGAGATTGCAGAAGGAGCAGTCACTTTAAATGGCTCTGACTCCAACCCAATACAAATTACTCATGCATTGGTATCACACCCCAGCTTTACTCCACTCCCTCAACCCTAGTATTTCCTCTATTTGCTGGCATTGCCAGGTCGCAGCGGGCACACTATACCATATTTTCTGGGATTGTCCTCAGATCTGCCTCTTCTGGACGGAAGTCAAATCCCTTACTAATGCCCTTTTTATACAGAAAGTCCCTCTGGACCCTCTTACCTACCTCCTAGACACCTAGGAAAGAAGACATCCAAACTACTTCTTTACTTATGCACCACTGCTAAAACACTCATTGCTTTCCACTGAAGAAAGCCCCCCCCCCACACTGGGTCCCAAGCTAATTGGTCGTATGAAGGACGGCCGTAGTTTGGAATTTCTGACTACCTCCCTCAACCATACGATGGAGGCCTTCGATACCATGATGCCATATGGTCATCCTGGGACGCTCATTGCATCTTGCAAGGTCTCTAACCTTCTCCCTCCCCTCTTTCTCTTGTCGTCTTTCCCATATTCTTTGTGTTACTTGTTGACTTATTCTTTTTATGTGCACGCCCATATTAGTTTAGCTACTGTTGAGCTACTTGTTGTGGCAGATCTCCTTTGTTTTTGTTTTTTTGTTATGTATTTTATAAAAATCTCAATAAAAATGACAGTTTAATATAAATGGCTCTAACTCCAGAGCCACAGGGGGTAGAGGCGCAATCTGGGTCTTGTTTTAAAGCCAAGAATCATGTCTGTAGTCCATAGGAGAACATGGAGCGGACAGTCTGCAGGGAAGGACAGGATTTTTTATTCTCTTGTCCCTGACACTTTAGATAACCCAAGTGGAAGGGGTAACATGGACTTTTATTCATGATATCACCCCTTATTATCAATCAAAGCACACTTGCCACTTAACACCTTATATGCTATGGGCAATACTGACTGCAGCACCTAAGTTGTTTTACAGGGAGAAAAAAAAAGGAAAAACAGACTCTTTTTTTTTATCATCTCCTTGTTATATATTTATTATGCATACTTATATAGTGCCATCATATTCCACAGCGCTTTACAGACATTGACATTCACTGTCCCATATAAGGCTCACAATCTCACAACCCATGAAAACACGGGGAGAACATACAAACTCCTTACAGATGTTGTCCTTGGCAGGATTGGAACCCAGGACTCCAGCGCTGCAAGGCTACAGTGCTAACCACTGAGCCACCGTGCTGTCCTTGTTAAAGGAAACACGCACGTATGCACGCACGCACAGACACACACTGCAAACCTTAAAATTCAGATGCTACACTTGATGTTTTCTGATCTTATCACCTGTCAAAAAAAAAAAAAAGCAATAAAAACTGACAATGGACAGAGCTTTCTGCTTCCGTCTCCGTATTGTTTACAGGATGGGCGCTGGAAACTGCTCTGTACAGCTGATTGGTCTGGGGGCCGGGTGTCTGCCCCCTATCGATCATATATTTATGACCTACCCTGAGGATAGGCCATAAAAAAATAAAATAAAAATAAAAAAAAGCCCTTTAAGACCCAGAAAGCAGAGTCATTTGGAGGACCACCAAGGAGTGGCTTTCATCTAATGAATATAAACAGTGGAGTGTGGTATGCCAGTCTTGGCACATTTTCAGGATGTCTATGCACCAGAAATGGAAATGTACACCAGATAAGTGTTGTCATAGTATTAAGATGTAATTAACGCCAGTTTTCCGGTGTAAATATGTCAAGCCACAAAGGCCATGCCCCTTCCTGCCTATACTCGCCCACTTTGTAGAATGGTGGCAAGCGTGGCATATTCAAGCTGAAAGTCATAAATATTAGTACAAATTAGCACCTTTTCTATGCCAGAGAGCTAAGGTAAAATTGATGGCCATTTCCCCCCAGCATGTCCAGTCACTGTGTGTATCTTCTACAGATAAATTCATTAAAGAAGAAAAACCAGAGAGATATTCCATTCCTCTGCCTTCAAAAGGTTATCGGAAAGGCTCACAGGGTCGGCAGGTAAATGGAGTTACCAGATGCTGCATATGACTGTATTCAATCCCAGATCATTCATGTCACATTCTGTTTCTGTTAAAGGCGTTTTCTGGCCCCAAATTTATTTTTCATACTGATGACTTGTCCACAGGATAGGTCATCCGTATGTGATCCAACACCCGGACCCCGCATAGATCAGCTGTTCCAGCAGCGTCTGGGCACCGGAAACCATAGCAGTGAATGGAGAGAGTGTAGCGTGCAGGCCCTCCTGTTAAAAGTAAAAGGAGCCACATCCCTGTCCACTGCATAGCTTTGGTTCTGGGGACTTGCAGCTACACTCCTATTTCTTGAGCTGCTGGCCCTTGGAAAAATCAAATTGGAGCCAGACAAACCCTTTAAGTTTTGTTCTGCACAGCAAATGAAAATAAGATTATTATTATTATGTAGGTGTGTGTGTGTGCGTGTGCGCGCGCATATACAAAATTATAATAGATTACATTTTAGGAAGAATAGCGTATCAATCATAAGATACAATGTATGAAGAAAGCATTAGCAGCCTTTAAAAGGTTTACAGGTGTGGTTATAATCTAGAAAAGATGTCCCTGATCTGTGCCCAAGTGGTGACCTAGGGAGAACATAAGATAAAGCATTGTTATGGGATGGTCACGTGGCTTACTGTGACCACTTTTCTGTGTCGAAATCCAATTACTGTCCGCTCCATTATGTACGGTATATGGATATAATTCTCCTTCATCTACGTTGTGGAAAGAGTGCCATGTCACTTGCAGAATGTTTCCAGTGAAGTCAATGGTAAGTGGAAAATTCAGCAGAAAATGCAGAGCTGCTATCTGGCAAGGATTTGGACATTTCCCATGCACAAAGTTTTAGTTACAAAATTTAAAGGGGTTATGTGGAAAAATAAGATTCTCAGTGCATTTACTACACATGTAGAAAAGTTTAACTTGACACAGTTTATGGCTTTTGTCCTGAGATAGGATATCACACAGACAGTTAAGTAAACACTTCTACATCTGTATACTCCACCCCCTGTTGCCTCCATTCTTAGGTTTTTAGAGTACAATTGGGTCTGGCAATCTCGTTCCTCTGCTGCTCCAACTTTGTTACATGACCAGCTCTGCTGTGCTCCTGCTGCTTGGACATAAAGTATAGTGGGGTTGGGCATGTGACTGAGAGTTGGAGAGACAGAGGACAGAGACCCCACATAACCCCTTTAAACAAACCCCAAAAGGGCTGGAAACTGGAAGCACAATTATATTACAACTAGGGAAGGAATGAAGAAAGAAATAGAAAGTTACATCTATGATGACACCATCATAGCTCATGGAACAAACTCACCCAAGGCTTGAGGTAAGCAAGAACGCCTTTTATTAATGCAGTCTCACAGAGATGACAAGTGTACAAAGAATTCAGCCAAACAGTTGAATAAATTTAGAATTCCATATAAAACCCAAGTGAGCGAGAATAAAATATAATATTATCCAGGTTTATAGCACCAGCAGTTGTATACCTGTATATATTATTATTATTATTATTATTATTATTGTTATTGTTATTATTATTATTATAATTTTTTTTTATTATTATTTATTTATATAGCACCATTAATTCCATGGTGCTTTACATTTGTGGATTTACATACGGTACACAAGATATACAAAACAGATAATACTAACAGTGACCAACTGGCACAGTGGGATAGAGGGCCTTGCCCACAAGGTCTTACAATCTATGAGGGAAGAGGGAGAGAGACAGAAGGTGGGGGTAGAGGCTGTTCAGGTGGTGGTGTGGTGACGGTAGTGTTATTGGAGGTTGTAGGCCTTCCTGAATAGGGGAGTCTTCAGGGCCTTCTTGAAGCTCGTGATTGTGGGGGTCAGTCTTATATGTCTTGGTAATGAGTTCCAGAGTATGGGGGATGCACAGGAGAAGTCTTGGAGACGTTTGTGTGAAGAGCGGATAAGAGCAGAACGGAGTAGGAGGTCTTTGGAGGATCGGAGGCTATGTGCGGGCAGGTAGTGGGAGATTAGGTCGGAGGTATATGGAGGCGACAGATTGTGGAGGGCTTTGTATGTCAGCGTTAGTAGTTTGAACTCTATTCGCTGGGCGATGGGTAGCTAGTGAAGGGATTGGCAGAGGGGAGCAGCCGATGAAGAACGGGGGGAGAGGTGTATTAAGCGAGAAGCACAGTTTAAGGTGGACTGGAGTGTGCGAGAGTGTTTGCTGGGAGGCCACGAAGAAGAGTGTTACAGTAGTCTAAGCGGGAGATTATGAGGGCGTGAACTAGCATCTTTGCAGTTTCAGGGGTGAGGAAGGAGTGGATTCGGTGGATGTTCTTGAGTTGGAGGCGGCAGGAGGTGTTGAGGGTTTGAATATGAGGCTTGAAGGATAGGTCAGAGTCTTAAGGTTATCCCAAGGCAGCGGTCCTGTGGGACTGGGGTGAGAGTGGTTCCATTAATTTTGATAGATGGGTCAGGTAAGGGGGTCGTGCGTGGAGGGGTGAAGATTATGAACTCCGTTTTCTCCATGTTGAGTTTGAGAAAGCGGGAGGAGAGAAAGGAGGCTACGGCTGCTACACATTCTGGGGCTCTGGACAACAGGGAGGTAATGTCTGGTCCAGAGAGATATATTTGGGTGTCGTCAGCAAAGCAATGGTAGTGGAAACCATGGCATTCTATGAGTTGGCCAAGGCCTAGGGTGTAGATGGAGAACAGGAGGGCTCCTAGGACGGAGCTTTGGGGGACACTTACAGAAAGAGTGTGGCGGGGAGGTGGTGTGCAAGTGGGAGACGCTGGATGTGTGGTTGGTGAGGTATGAGGAGATCCAGGAAAGGGCCAGGTCAGAGATGCCAAGGGATGAAAGCGTTTCTAACAGGAGGGAATAAGTGCTATTACCATATGACGAGGCCTTCGAAGTGCACATATGTGTGCCGCACATGCCTTGGGTCACCAGTAATAGGCGCTCATGTGCAGAGCTGTGGAGTCGGGGACAGTTTAAAGCTTGAGTTGGAAACTCAACTCCACTTAAAAATAAAATTATTATTGAATTGTATATAGTACAATTATTAACATTTGTCTTACTATTTAGACGCAGATCTGCTGTCTGACCATGGATGTCAGGCATTTACTCATTTAGTTGTAGCTGGAATCAGAGATGGTGGTTTGGCCTACTGACTCCACAGCCCTGTTCATGTGCTCTTCTTTTTTTAGAATTTTTGTATAACAATCAGCAGAGTACTATCGGTATAAGAAAAGTGGCCTCAAGTAATCATGACCTAAAAAACAAAGGAAAGCAACCAGCAAACAAATGGCAGTACCTGAAACTACAAAAATTTAGTGAAAATTAGAAAAACACACTGTATCATGGAAGATCGAACATAAAAGGCATGCAAAATAGACAGAGAAGGGGACTGGAGGGGGTGAAGTGTGGGAGACTAGTCTTATCCACTCTAGAGGAGGGGTTAGTAGCCCTGTTGTATACAGAAAGGTGCTCAGGCAGCTCTGAACGTATTGTTTAGGGAGGCAGTCGGGGTCTCCAGGGAGCGTATTTCTCGAATCCGTGAGTAGAGCTTGCTGTGGGTTTGAGGGGAGTTGGAGGGGTCTGTCTATAGCTCATCTCGGGCATCTATCTGTCGTGATCAGAGGATAGGACAATATTCGGTATCGCATCTTCTCTGTGAGACTACATTGGCAAAGTTTTGTGTTCATATCCACCTCAATATTTGGATTAGGTTGTTCCACATTCCAGGAATTTGACAGATATAATTTGTATTTTTCCCCTTGACTACCATTCTTACCCTCAATATTGGAGAGAATTTAAGCTGAATCTATACATCAGTCACTTCGGCTCTTGCTCAAGAGTGGATAATAGGTGCACTGGTAAGTAGACTGGGGAGACTAGCTGTGTAGGAGACTACTAAGTTCTACTCTGACCAGGGGACAGATCTCAGACCATTATTAATTCCTACGACCAGAATTTCATTATGAATCTATAGGCTACAGGTCTCCCGCAATGGAAAGAACGGAACTCTGAGTGAATAAATCATTGAAATACATCCCTTCAGTATCCTACTACGAGATAAAGATGAAGGCTATGTAACCCCACAACCTAGTTTCCTAATGGGAGGGAGTGCTAACTGGGCTTGTGGAGATAGGGTAGCAGATCATTACCATTGATTTTTGGGACTGCCCACAGATTTAAGCTTGGGCGGTCTTTGGCCACCTGCTGGAGCACATCCATTGGTTCCTGTGAAAGACACATGCCTACTATGCGGGGCATTGGAAAACTATTTTGCAAACATGGCTAGTACCTAACTTTCCATACACAGCCTATTTCTAGAGAAACGTGTATTTGAATTGAGTATGGAGTAGGGTCGATGCATCT